>CAKNYM010046702.1:42056-55343 GCA_932195095.1 Andricus curvator
CACTTAGAAATTTTTGTGTTATGGATTGCGGACCAGTCCCAGATTTGGGCCAGACTAGACTGTCAAGACAATAAGAAAAAAAATTGATTTCGAATAGTGCTTATTTCTTATTTTGTATAATTTTAGACATTCTGGCAATTTTTTGAAAATGTTAAAAAAAATTTGGCTGATTGACACTTAGAAATTTTTGTGTTATGGATTGCTGACCAGTCCCAGATCTGGGCAGGACTAGACTGTCATAACTAGACGGTCTAGATGACGCCAGATCTGGGCCAGATCAGACATCAGACTGCCAGAAGATTTTTCCACTAGGGCAATATTCAAAATATATTTGTCTCACGAAATCGCTTGAATCGTGGACTTTTTAATTTTTCGGAGTGAAGTATAATCTATACTTCAGATATACTTAAATATAGATTAAGTATATATCCTATACTTAAGCTATACTTTCGCTATACTTTATCTATACTATATCAATATATTCGAAGTATAGGATTGTTTCATTCACTATACATTTTTTATACTTTGGAAAATCAATCATTGATTACTGCCATACTTATGATTTTTACTCGGGTTACCACACATAGCTTGAAGAATGTTGCACATAAAGTTACAATTTCTTTATATAACCATATTATTGACTTATTTCATTATTTCAATTGAAAAAATCGTTTTAAAATGGGATATTATTTATGTAATGATATTTTGCATTTTGAAAAGCGCGCCGTGCGACATGAGCCCAACCATGACGTAACCGATGTAAACAAAATTTAGCTCTTTAAATGGCGTTGAACAAGTGTGAAGACGTAAAGGAACGCCTAAACGAGGTAAAAATAATTATGCATTCCGACGCGATTTTGATTCGTAAATGAAATAATATCATATAATTGTTCAAGATAAAAGGTGAATGAGTTATAATAATTTGATTCTTCGGCGAGGAAATAAGTGCCATATTGTTGAAGAGACGTCCTTTTTTTGCCAGAAATAAGACTTACTCTCAAAGAATGCGGTCCATTTATTTTTCAATCTGAAAAGAAATAATTCCCATTCGGGAATGGGCAGATGAGACCATATGAACTCCCATCTAATACTACACTGCGGAAGGCTGGTGACCTTCCAAGTATACAACTTTTTTGCGAACAAAACCAATTAGAAAAATCTCCTTATAGTGAGACATGAAAAATGTGACTTTTTCCAATTTTTAAAAAAAATTGTATGGGGTGAACTATCTCAAAATTATTTTTCATTGGACAAAAAATTGACAGAAAGGAGTAAATGCAGGCCTTGACTATATCGCTTTAGTAATATAGAAAAATTTTCATTAATTCAAATTTACAGAGGATGGTCGTTGACACCTTGTCTTGGGAGTCACTCCGTAGTCCCTCACAAAGTAAGAATCTTTCGGGCTAATATTATGCCTCCATTTACTTTATGGTAAACATAACTGTACATCAGGGTGTCCTAAAAAAACTAATTTTTTATGACGCACCCCCTGAGCTTGCTCAATTTGTAAAAAAAAATGAATGCATATTTTTCTTTTCTGTTTAAAATACACTTGAACCTGAATTTCCGTAAACTGGATTTGTGCGTTCGTAGAACTGATGTCCTCCGCAGTTTCGTGATGAGAGGAGCCGCGGGACCGAGAGAGAGGCGGTTCTCAGTCAACCATGACGAACAGCATGAGAGCCGCACTCTCAGCGCGTTAGTTGCATCAGGTTGCGTCACGCGTCTAAATGCGACATAAATTATTCAGGCGTCCCGGCCTGTTTATGTTCGAAGTCCCTGGATTTATGTCGAAAGCCACTGCGGGCCTTGTACGAAACCGTGTACAAATCGATGTCCCATTGTAATTTTAAGTCATTGTCCCGGGGCCTTAAACAGTCCCAGAATGGTTCAAATGATGAATTGATGTTAATTTTTGTAAATATAATAATTGTTTGCCAGGGAGTAGAAGTCATGGTACCATAAGTTCATAAAAAAAATTTGTACTCAAATAATTTAAGAAAATAATTCAATAAATGTAATATTTTAATATCTATAAAGGGTAGTTTTTGACGCTTTAGGCTCGTATTTTTGATCTAATTGAGTTAAATTTTTTTCCTGAACGTATGGTACCATCGTTTGTATTCCCTGGCAAACAATTATTATATTTACGAAAAATTGACATTAATTCATCATTACAATCATTTTGGGACAATTTAAGCCCAAAAATATATAACAAGTTTACGGGGGGCGCGTCATAAAAAAAACAGTGAATTTTGTTTAGGACACCCTACTATACATATCATGCATTTCAATATTCACTCAAAAAACTTCCTCCTGTTTCAAAAGGATGTTTCTTGAAACAAATGTAAGTTCCTTTTAAACTTAAGGTTAATAGGATTTTCATTTGTCTCAAACAGAATCTTTTTTCAGCAAACATTATCCTTTTGCGACAAAGTTGACGTAATCTTGCAGCCAAATAATTTCGTTTGTGTAAAAAGGATTTTCACATGGTTCGAAACAAAACAGGCAAGAGGACGATGCTTTTGTTCCAAGACAACTTTTTCCCTGAGTGTTTAGACGCTCGAATTAATATTTTAATATAAAAATTGACCATTTATATTTTTTTACAGAATTAAGTTTGCAATCAGGAAGTAATCGAATCGTCTTTTATCATCATATTAAACTGTCTACCTGGCAGTCCACCATTGAACAATTGAAGTGTTATTGACGCATTATATGACAATAATGTCTTCCATATTGCATTAGAAGGATTAAAAACACGCAAAATGTCAAACGAGCATAGAAATTGTCAGTGTATAGGTATAGGTGATTGTATGCCTGCTATTTAGAGTAGGGCACAATCACGTTTCATGAAAGCGAAATTCCCTTATATTTCCCCTCTTTAAAGTGCAAATATAATATTTTCCTTGATACAGTGTGTACAATTGTTAACGTACAATCCATCTGCCGCATGACGAAAAGGGTCTGGAAATGTCTATACATCGTGGGCGAATGAGGAATTGTCGGACCTCCTCTTTTTATCTCTCTCATTGTTCTTTGATATTCGTGACAGAATTATTCGTCAGGGCATATTCCCGCTCACTTAGGTATACCTTATATACAACATACAAAGTGCATGCGTATAACGTGCGTCACGTAGTCGAAATGCAGTTAGACGTCCCACACACTATACGACACACGTGTGTCGAGTGAGACAGGAACCCACGGGAATTCAATCATTGAACAATGGCTTTTCTATGAGTATGCGACTCGTGTATGTTGTCTGAATGTCTGAACGTCTAAATGTATCAATGAATGAATCAATAATGCGTGCTGTATGCATTGCACGAATCTATGGCCATCTGTCTTATGTTAGCTACATAACTAGCCGTGGCAAGCTACGCACAGTAGCAAACGAATTATGTCGTTGCAAGTGACGATAAAAATTCAATAGCCTACCGCCCCCTTACGGATTTTTATGTGCAATGGATTATCCAAGACGATTTTTTCTGTTACGCTTATGTAATACTTGTGAGGAAATTTGTAGAATTATTCATGAGATTCAAGTTTGAAACGTCGCGGTTTCAACTTCAATTTTCATTCAGGATGAAATGGCTTTGATTCAAAGAGACATTCTCTACACACACAGAAAAAGTTTTTTTTTTATCTAAATTATATTTGTTTAAGTAAAAGACATCTTTCTTTTAGTACACACGGTAAAAAAATATATTTCAAGCAGATACAATAAAGTTATAATTAACCCTATAGTACAATCGCTAATAACCCGGGCAGCTGATGGGAATATAAACGATAAATTACTAAAAGAAAATTGTAATATGGCCAAGCTACTTATGAGTCATAGAAAAATGCAGAGTTTTTCCCGGGCTTCAAAACATATTCCAAATTATTAGAATTTTTTTAATTTAAGCCTTCAAGAAAAAAGCTGGATTTTTTTTCCTGCACCCGATATTGTTATTCGAATACGCGCAGCAAAAAAGAGGACTTATATGTTTGTAAATTTCTTTTTTTTTCTTTCATGTTCTACCATAACTTTGGATAGGATTGATATATCGGCATCATTTTTTGTTGACATGTTGGTAATGATAGTGCGAGTCACATAGGCACATCAATATTAATGTTCTTAATTTCTTCCAAGTACAACCACGAAAATGTTATATTGCTAAAAAAAATTTTGCGGACTAAACAATAAATTTTGGATGTCAAACTGATTCATAAATCATTCATTGTTTCCGAGAATTGAAAAAAAACATTAAAATTAAAATTTCCATAATATAGTTTAGACTTTACATTAAATGATTTATATAAAACATTGTTTATGGATGTATTTGCATACGCTGATTATGAATACGGTCATGATAAAAAACACTAAAAATAAATATAAAGGTCAAACTTTGAAAAAATTACATTTTTTTAAATAATGTAAAACCCTAGTGGAAAAATCTTCTGGCGCTGGTCAACTCCAGACTAGACCATCTAGACTCAAATCTGGCACAAATCAAACGGTCTTGTCTGGAGCTGGTTAGAACTGTAACACTTTTGTAAAATCTACGGCTATGCGGTCTAGCCAGGTGCTAGTTAACACCTGGTCAGCCGCTATTTAGACACTTCGGTCAGAGGTAAATAAATAATAACCAAATAAATAGTACATAGTATATAATAAAAAAAATAATAATTAATATATGGACAGTAAATAATGAATAAATAGTGAATAATATATGAATAGTAAATAAAAAATAAATTATTTTAATAGTGTTAATTTCTTCTTTGTATAATTATAGACAAAATTTGGCTAAATGACACTTTTAATTTTTTATGTTATGGAAGGCTGACCACTAACAGACCTGGGCCGGAATAGACTGTCAAGGAGACAAGAGAAAGCACTTATTTTAATAGTGGTAATTTCTTATTTTGTATAATTTTAGACACCCTGACAATTTTTCTAAAATGGTGAGAAAAAAAATTGGCTAATTGACACTTAGAAATTTGTATGTTAAGGAAGGCTGACCAGTGCCAGATCAGACTGCCACATGATTTTTCCACTAGGAAGATTTTTCATTTTTTTATGCGTACGCGGTTGTATTTTGATACGCTGATTACGAATATAGCCATGGAAATGATACTTGCAGATGTCATTCTCAAGGTCAAAAGTGAACGAATACTTTTCTTCATTGTTGACCATACTTCAACTCATTTCCAGCATTTAAAAAAACGCCCGTTTATAGTTGGCCATACCCTAACTCTGCAAATTCTGCCTCTCAATTATGTTTGACCCCATTTCCAGTTTTTTTAAACCACCTGTTTATAGTTGACCATACCCCAACTCTGAAAAATCTACTTCTCATTTATTTTTGACCCCATTTCTAGTATTTACAGAAACACCCGTTTATACTTTGTAGTCGGTTATACCCCAACTCGGCAAAATCGTCCTATCAATTATTATATTTGAACCCATTTCTAGTATTTTAAAAACTCCACCCGTTCATAGTTATCTGCACCATAACTTACACTATTAGAAAAATCTGTACTAAATTTAGTATACATGTAATGGAAGCAAGAATGCACAACATGAAATTAAATTTGGTATACCAGCGTACAGTAAATTTAGTATATTCATACTGAATTTAGTATACATGTATATGAAATTTAGTATTTTTTATATATTTAGTATATTTTTTCATATACTGTTTACTAAATGAAAATACTATATGTAGTCCAATTATTTTTAGTCTAATTGCAATGTTTAGCTATAATTATATTCTGGACCAATCCATTTATTTTATTACATTTTTCAAATAGGAAAAGATGCAATCCAAAAATGTATACATTTCTAAGATTGTTAATATTTAAAACATTCTTTATACAAATTTTTAAATAAAAAGATTCCTTTTAAAAAATTGAGTTAAAAATGTTTTGCCTCAATCAAAAGAAATCTTAAAATATCCATAAGCAAACCCTGCAGATTGGAACGAATCATAAGTTTAGTGTGCTCGATAATATATTTACCACGCGCTACGCATTTGGTCTTTGTACTTCCCCCACATTTGGGCACAGATCTTTTAAAACTATAGGTCAAAGCACCGACAACTGTAATTTGGTGATTGTGAATTCTCTTTTGCTAAAACTCCTTCGGCTTTAACGAACACACTCTCATCACGTATCTCGTGCTTCCCACTCGATTTTTTCACAACTGTGACCTTTTCTACATTCTGTTCGACACTTTTATATCAAATGTATATTACATTTACTTACATACCTCGGCTGGGGATTGTTTATTCAGATATTGTGATATAAAGTACAAATTTTATTTATCATGTTTACTTTAATATTTGTTTCATATTTTGCATTAAATTTTATTCTCAACTAACCTGCAAAATTCATCATTTCAATAAATTTATATTATTCAAATTCATAATATGCAAACAATTTTGGTATTAAACATTTTATTGCATTTTGTGTCGTTTTTCCATAAATTTTATTTGTTTATTTTCAATGTTATTTTTTACGATTCAAATTAAAAATACGCATCCTAGCATAAAGTGGTTGTAAGCAAAATTGTAGATATAATTTAGACGAATAATTTGTTAAATAAAATGTAATTGTAGATTTTAATTGTAGATCTTTTTTGCTTGAACAACTTTTGTCCTTTTATTTTTCTTCGTCTCTTGTGTCGTTTTTCCAAAAGCTTAATTTTTAATTTTTAATCCTTTTTTTTACGATTAAAAGAAAATCTACTTGTTCTATCTTAAAATTATTAATAACAAATTTGTACATAATTATTGGGTGAATAACTTTTGTCGATTAATTTTTTTTCGTACCTTGTGTCGTTTTCCAACAAATTTTTATTTTTTTATTTTTAATGTTGTTTTTTACGAATAAAACAAAAACCACGCATCCTATCAAAAATAATTATAATAAATTTATAGCTCTTTTTTGGGTGAACAACTATTGTCTCATTATTTTTTTCGTGGCTTGTGTCGTTTTTTCCAAAAATTAAATTTGTGTCAATGCTATTTTTTTACGATTTTAAACAAAAACTACGGGTCCTATCAAAAAGTCATTATTATCAAATTTGTAGATATTTTTTCGTATCATGTGTAGATTGACCGCAAAAAGAAAATTTGGATTTTTCAATATTTTTTGTGCGATCAAAATTTGAATTTTCGATTTTTTAAGAAAATTCAAATATTTGTAGGGTGTTCAAAAAGCAACGTTTTTCTCCTCTTGACTATTTTTCATATCGTGTGTTGTTTGGCTTAAAATTTTCATTTTTGTTCGTCTTTTTTAATAATACGGCCAGCCTTATATAGAATTTTCAAATTCTAAAACAGTAGTCTCAACAATTTTGAAAATGCTCTTTTTGAATTTTTATCCAAAATGGCAGGCTATCGAACATGACCTTCATTTTAGGACAGTAAAATAGTATACACACACAGGCAGACACATTCGCGAAAACCTGTTTTTCGGGTTCAGGAGTTCTCAAAACGTGGATATTTGACAAAAACGGGGGGAGGGGGGGGGAGGTCACATTTTACACAAATCTACCTTCTCTGGTGAGAATGTAATAAATATACGTTATATGATTCTATATAAATATTATACATAATTTTTATTGAAGAATGAATGTGATGATAAATCCCCCGTGTATAACTAACGTTTGGGAATATGATATATATGAATATGGCGACAAGAGTCAACGAAAGCTTCCAGACAATTGTTTTTTATTGTGTCATGATAACGAGATTAAATGTATTGAGAATTTGACATAACGACGTTTCGAAACATAACACGTTTCCTCATCACATTAAAAAGTAATCCAAAAAATACGCCATTTCGGTGTGAGATCGGAGCAAACACTCCGAATCCATTTTAGACACTTATGTGAAAATTTCGATACATTTAATCTCGTTATCATGACACAATAAAAAAAACAATTATCTGGAAGCTGTTTTTGTTTCTTGTCTCCACTTTCATCTGTTTCATATGTATAATACATAAGTATTATATATATATTATGATTATTATTATATATTATCATACATAAGTATATATAATTCATATAATTTTGTACAGAAAATTTTTGGGACAATAGCATCACCATAAAGGAAGAAAAATCAAACAAAAGATCTAAGAATTATTTTTGTGAATTATTATGCATTGTAGACTTTTTTTTGCTACTAAATAACAATTCTAAACAAAAAACGTGGAATACGCCAGTAACTCTATGATAGGAAATAAGAATGTGCAAGAATGGTCCAAAATTGCGGTTATTTATTTTATTAAATGAAATAGTGTAATTATATAATAAAAATTATTATCACGTAAGATCAAGAATACAATTTTGGAAATAAGAAAAATAAAATCAAACAAAATCAATCAGCGTATTCGACAATGTTACTTTTTTATGTATTGATGTTTATAAAATTTTTTTAAAAGAAATAGATATAATTTATTATTATTGCATACATAGATTATATATGCATAAACAGTAGGACGTATAAATATAACACTGTCCAATACACTCATTGATTTTCTTTGATTTCCTTTTTATCATTTTCAAAATTGTATTCTTGAACTTATGTAGATATAAATTGTATTATAGGATTACATCATTTAATTTAATAAATTGAATAATTACCATTTTTGACAATTCTTGCATATATTCTTGTTTCCTGCCTTAAAGTTACTGGCGTATTCGACTTTTTTTAAAAATTTTCTTTATCAAGGTCTCGTTTTGAATCCTAAATTTTCTGAAAAGCTTTAAATTCAGACTGCAGTGTGTAACTGTTGAGTTCGTAACAAATTTTTAAAGTTAATTATTGTATTTGACGCGATAGTTTATAATCATATTTCGTCCATTGAAGTAAAGTGTAACCTGAGATTTTAATTTGAAGAAAAGAAATTTTACTTCTCACTTGGGAGTGATATGATTTTATTCTTAAAATTGTATCGTAAGATAAAGATACGCAAGAATTGCTATTATGACTCCCCTAGAGTAGTATGCCAAGACAGAAAAGTGTGGCGACAAATAGTTTGTAAACAGAGTGACAGTAGAATGAATGACGCCTGAAACAAAGATCTTGGATACTAATGGGCCCAAGTGGAGAACCATACATAACAATTTTGTGAGGCTCTTCACTTGGGGTGATCGCTAGAGAGATTGATCAGCAACCTGGGTCGGAGCTGTGTTGCGGAGTAAACGTGTCATTTAAATAAATAACACGAGAATTCCAGATCAATCTAAAATATATATACCTAACACTTATATACCTATCCACCTCATAACTATATTCCTACCTACCTTATACCTATATACCCATATGCACACTACTATTCTCCAACCGAGCAAGTCACGCCTACCCCGAAAGGGAAATGGCTTAATGGTATAATAATAATAATAATAATAATTAGGGGGCTTCCATAAACCACGAGGCCCAATTTTCGCCACTTTTTGACCCCCCCTTTTACACCCCCAGAAAAGTGAGCGTTAAGATAGCCCTTTACCATACCATCCAGCTAGCGGCAGTTAATTAGTTCCGAACGCCACCGCACAGTCAGTTAATTAGTTTGAACATTTTCTGCAAAATCTCAATTTAAAACCTTTTTAACCAGTTTTTGTTGCATCTCAAATAACGCCGAATATTCTGCTGAAAATAAGTCGAACTTTTTATTTGAACTAAACAATTTATAATAATTTAAAATACATATTTTATTAAGCTGGACTTATTTTGAGTCGGATATTGGCACTTAATTGAGATGCAGAATTTTGTAGTTGAAGAGGACTTGATTTGAGTTGTTAAACAAAAGAAAAGTACATGAGGTTGCTCCAGTAACGGCTTAAGTAAGACTTGAAAAAAAGAGGTAACAAAAATAAGCCTAGCTTTTTTCCTTTGAAAAAGAATTTTCGAATTAACGATATAATTAATCTAATGGTAAATAGTTTTTATTTCAACTCGTTCAAAATTGTATAGCATTTTAAGAGAAATCATTCTAAATGCTAAATGTGCAATAAGTAAAGAAATAAACGCATTCTACTTTGGAAATTGTAGTCGGAGACATGTGACTGGGTGACATTTTCGCATAATTAAATGATTTTTATCACTTATCGGGTAAAATTGAAATAATTGGTGCACAAGGTAATATTTGATAAGTCTGTAGAGGTTTTTTAAAAACAATTTGATTTTCTCATACAGACCAAATGACTAAACACATTTTTTTTTAAAGAAAACCTCTAGACGTGATAGAATGGTCAATAAAAATGTGGTCTTGATTTCGTCTAATTTATTGACAAAAAAAGCCTGGCATTCTTTATACTAATTTTGCTGTTAAATTATGTAAAATTAACAAATAATCATTGCTATGAAAACTGAATGACAACAGTCGTCATTGATACACGGGCTTTGATACAATTTTATTGGCCGTTTGAAATCATGTCATCATAATTTGTGAAATCTTGCGTTTAAATCATCGCCAAATCTCGATACTTGTTCCTAAAAATTGGCAAAATTCTTAAAACCAAGAACAAATCCTACTCGTTAAATATGGATCAAGAATACAAGTAAACATCACGTGACTGTCGAGTAATCATAACAAATATTTAATCGCGGAATAGAAATTTCTGGGGCGCTCAAAATAAGAAAGTAGTCGCTTGCATTCTTTTTCAAGATATGCAATGTCGGGATCTGACGTTGCATCTGATAACAAATGAACGCAAGTAACGAATTTCGTATTTTTAGGTTCGCAGAAATTCCTATTCGTATTTCTGGTCCATACATAAAGAATGTAAGGATTTGCTCCTTATTTTAGGATTTTTTAAATCTTGTAGGTACACTTTTCTATAGATTTTTTTTCTGGAAAAACCTTAGACTTTGATGCTCAATATTTTTGAAATATTTCATTAAAATAACTTCAACATAAGCGGATTCAACACCAAATTTGCTAAACTTTCAAACGATAATTATTTGTAAGTTGTCACAGAACAGAACGATGCAACAGAATGATGCACTTTTAATACCTCAGGATTTACTGTGGCAGATTTAGTTTCTGCCCAGATTTGCCTTTGCTGTAAAGCATGCTTTTTCAAACGGTCGATGCAAATGTACCAAAACTTTTTACAGGAAGTGCATAATCAATTTTAATAAATAAATTCACTTATTTCGCGTTTTTAAACATAGAAAATTTTTCTTCACTACAACGGCATCTTTTCCTTTCATCTCAAGAATAATATCTTAATAGAATAGATTGTCCTTCAACAATAATTGTCATTGATATAAAGAATTGCCTAGAAATAATTTGTATAAACAAATACATTTATATGATAGTTTAAACAAAGAAAAATTTTATTTTCTGCAGAGGCATTTCTTTTCATCTAAATAATAATATCCTCACTAAATGGATTGCCATTGAAAAACATTATTATCATTGTTTGTAATAATCCTTATTAATTAATTCACATTTTTGGCCTTATTTTACTTATAAGATTCTTTTTTCTGCCGAAATGGCCTTTTTTATCAAAGGAATTATATTACCCAGAAAAAGAGACTTACAGGAAAAAAAATTAACTAGTAGTGAGTTCGTTTATAAGAATTAATAAAAACAATGATAATTATTACTTCTGAGTGTATTTTTTAATAATAATTGTTGCTAACAATCAAACGTGTTTTCAATATCAATCTCTTATGTTCAGATATTATTTTCAAGAGGAAAATAAATGATTCCCCAGAAAAATGTCTGTGTTCGAAAACGCGAAATCCGTGAATTTGCTTATAAAAATTATTATTTTATTACAATCATAATTGATATCGTTTAGTTTTGGGTTGTGACTGATAGATTTATTGTTAATTTTACATAACTTCACGTCGGAATCAATATGTTATTGCATCAAATAATTGAGCCCAAAAATGCAGCAGATTCCAGTTTTATCCATTAGTTTGTTTATAACAATTACGGAAATGAAGTAACTTGATCTATAATGAAAATTTATTTAAAAATGACCCTATGAGAAGTTTAAATATTATACTGTGCTCTTCTGAAATGATCAAATTTATTTAATTTTCAATATCTTGTCAACTCATTTAAGTAATAAAAGTTCGAAGCATTGCGTATTAAATTTTCGAGAAACGCCATATGATACTTCAACCCCTAAAAAGTGTAATTTTTCAAAATTTTAGGGTATTTAACTAAAATTAACCTCAATTAAAAGTTTTGTTCGTTTCTGGTATGTTTTAGGACCCAAAATCAAGGTTAAAACTTATTTTAAAAGTAAAACAAAAGTATGCAATTATTTTTCTCCAAATGACACAAGATTGCGTGGTGAGTGATAAATAGTTATTTGTGATACAAGAACCCTAAGTGGCACTTTGTCGGCCGAGTGTCAAAGTTGCAGTACGAGTCGGAGTCGAGGCGTAGCCGAGACGAGACGTGACGAGAAAAAGATAGACGGGAATTTAGATTGAAAGTGAGATGGAAAAAGATTGACATGGATAGATAAAGGAAAGGGTGAGATAAAAAGACGGTATCGAAAAAGATAGACGTGAATTTAGATTAACAAAGAGACAGAACGAATTACATTTTCTCTGTCTCTTTCAATCATAAATATTCAAAATTATTCAAAAAGATAGGGTCTCTATCTTTTTACATCCAGCAGGGGAAGCTAGGGGACTGACGGTAAAAGTAACCAAGAAGTGAAATCCGTCTTTGGGCCTATAAGTAGAGGCCCGGCAAACGGTTTTCCAAGTTCGACACCCTTTTCGACTGTGAGGTATGGAAATCAATTTTAAGTGTGTAGATATATAAGCATGGAGGGCACTTTGTCTTTCTGGTACGTGGTCAACGTCAAATCAATTTTTTAACTTTTCGATGGATTCCCCAATTTTGAGGGATAGAAAATGATAAGAGTGCTCATCGCGGAGGATAGAAAAAGAGATAGACAAAGATTCATATTAAAGAGAGAGAATGAAGTGAAGAAAAATATAAGGGTCCTCGGTTACGAAAGATAGAGAAAGATATTGAAAAGATTGAAATTCGTAATACATACATAGACCATGGGATCGATACAGATGTTTTTTACATTACATACATGATAATTAAGGATTGTTAATAATTATAATTCATGGTAAATACATGAATGACAGGTTATCTTTAAAGACCGTAGAATATATAACGGACTTTCACCTGGGGTGATCGCTAGAGAGATTGATCAGCAACCTGGTTCGGAACAGTGTTGCGGAACGAACGTTATATATATATATATATATATATATATATATATATATATATATATAT
>CAKNYM010046702.1:55743-76426 GCA_932195095.1 Andricus curvator
TCCAATTGAGGGACTTCGGTGTCTTGCTGGTTATTTTGCTTTACATTCAGTTCACGATAGAACCTTCTTTCATCTGCCTGAAAGGTTCGATTTTGTTGACTTCTTGCACTACTTCTCTTGTACCTATTATTATGTGAGAAGTTGTAAGCTCCGGAAGCTACGATCATGGTTCCTTAAAAAGCAACCAATCCCGATGCAACTGGAACGTGTACGTCATCCGCTTCTGCTCCTTCTATCCTATAAGGTAAGCAAGAGCGGGAAATTTACGCGAGATAACATCGGGCAACACTGTTCCTTGGAGTCAGTTGGAGATGAAGTTTCACCTCTGGATACTTTTTTAGAGCTACCAATCTTTGTAGAATGTTATGAGGAACAGTGTTGACGGACCAGATGAAGTGATCCCAGAAGAACAGCCTTTTGCATCCGGCTCGCGATGGAATGAGCCTGACGCTGGCAAGCCGGAATCTTGTTGAGTTGGCAAATAAATGAAGCTTTCATACCTCCAAGACAGCCGATTATGAGAACTACAAGATGGACTTTGAAGCCTTGGTAGAGCCTGCTCAGCTCGAAAAGAAGTGCTTGATATTTCGCCCGTTTTTCTTCCTCCTTTGCCGTGATATTAACATCGGCTGTTGCCGAGAATTCAATCACGTAAATGATCTTGTTCTTCAGATCTTGGAGGACAATATCAGGCTTCCTAGCACTGATACGTTGAGTGGTCGAGAATGAGAAATTCCAGTAGATCTTACACTGATCATTCTCCACAACGGACTCGAGTTCCCCCTGGGCGTATGGAAAGACGGGCAATAGATCAACACAATAGAAGTGCCTCAGATGGTAATATAACACTTTTAGAGCCGCATTTTGTCTCTCTATGTACCCGTATCGTGCATATTTTGAGCATCCACTGAGAACATGTCCAAGTGTTTCTGGCTCTTGTTTGCACGCTCGGCAGTTGGTATCGCCTACAGGTATATTCATTATGCGCTCGCGGTAAACTAAGGTGTCTATAACGCCATCTTGACAGGCAAAAAGAAATCCCTCAGTCTCCGATTTTAATCCAGCAGACTTGAGAAACATGTTGGACAGACCCATCGAGGGCTCTTCTCTACGTATAATGCCGTAGAATTTACCACGAAGGGGCTTGTCAGCATGTTCTCTTAGTAGAAGCGTATGTTCTGCTTCCTGTACACGACTTTTGAGCACCAAAGGTGTTAGTGATGCTAGGCCATGTGTAGTGTCGCTGGAATCAAATGGGAGGCCAAGCTCCTCTGCGGCCCTATCTGCGGCACGATATAGAAACGCCGCAGCATTGACGACTTCATGTTGATGTACTAGTCGCATAAGAAAATCTGTGCTATTTAGAACTGAGCAGGCTGTAGCCAGAACCGTTCTGCGATGAAGACACTCTAAGCTCAGCAAGCCTCTACCCCCTTTATCTCGAGGGAGGTATATTCGAGGTACGGAAGATCTAGGAAGATCTAATAAATTATTATTATTATTATTATTATACCATTAAGCCATTTCCCTTCCGGGGTAGACGTGACTTGCTCCGTTGAAAAATAGTAGTGTGCAGATGGGTATATAGGTAAAAAGTAGATAAGTATGTAGGTGTAAGGTATGGATATTTTAGATTGATCTAGAATTCTCGTGTTATTTATTTAAATGACACGTTCCTTCCGCAACACTGTTCCGAACCAGGTTGTTGATCAATCTCTCTAGCGATCACCCCAGGTGAAGAGCCTCACAAAATTGTTATGTGTGGTTCCCCACTTGGGCCCATTAGTATCCAAGGTCTTTGTTTCAGGTATCATTCACTCTATTGTCACTCAGTTTACAAACTATCTGTCGCCACACTTTTCTGTCCTGGCATACTCTAGCTTCCTTCACGTCCATGCATTTTTTCATGCAAGCTCTCGTGTTTCTATGACTTCTTATGTCTCTTCGGATTAGTGTCTCATTCACAGATTCTAACCATTTTTTCGGCGTTCTAACTCTGGGCTTTCTGCCATTTACTTTACCTTTATACACTTGTTTCGTCAGTCGTTCATCTTTCATTCTTTCAAGATGACCGAACCATCCTAACTAATTTCTTTCTCATGTGTCAGCTATTGTCTCTTTTGCACCACATTCTTTGAGGATTATCTTGTTTCGTACTTTGTCCATCAGTATTTTTTCGCATATTATACGTAGAGGTTTCATGCCAATCGCGTTAATTTTACTCCTGTCCTTCTCTTGACAAGTCCATGTCTCGCTACCGTATAGGACAGTCGGTATGAATATAGAATCATGTCTGGCCATTTTAGCCTCTTTTAAATACATTTTTGTTTCTGAGAATGGACCCTGCTTATCTTTATTTATGCGCCTATCTAACTCCCCATCTATTTTTCCGTCGCTAGTGAAAATGTTGCACATTGTTTTCTCACTTTTTCCCTCAAATACCATGATTTTTGTTTTACTTCCGTTAATTTTGAGGCCCATGTTCTTCATGCTTATATTAAGTTTATTTAACATTCTTTGCAAGTCCTCGATTGATTCTGCCATAACAATCTTGTCATCTGCAAAAGCTAACCCACGTACCTTCACTGTTTCGAGATCTACACCTTCTTCGTCGAAGAGGGCCGTTCTTAGACACTTATCCATAAATATGATAAATAGCCATGAGGACATAACGCATCCTTGTTTCACGCCTTGCATAATATCGAACCAGTCACTCAGTTTCCCATTTACCCTGACACTCCATTTACTACCTGTATATATTGTTTTTATTGCTTGTAGGAGCCATCCATTGACTCCGTACTCTTTAAGGACTTCCCAAAGTTTACTTCTATTTACCTTGTCAAATGCTTTTTCTAGGTCAACAAATGCACAGAAAACTTTCTTTCATACTCTCAAGCTTTTTTCTGTGTATTTTTGAGTATCTTTTACTTACGGTACTCAGTAAGCTGATACCTCTGTAATTACTGCAGTTGCTTTTATCTCGCTTTCTTTTATATATTGGTACGATAATCGCTTTTCTCCAATCGTCTGGGACTTCTCCCAGCTCGATACATAAAGGGCTTAGTGGAATAAGCATGTGAAATCGGCCCCCGTTCGTATGAAGCTTCAATTGACGTCATAAGTTCGTTTCTATATGGTATGAAACTCCATCATGTTTCAACTTAAAAATCCCATTTTTGTGGGAGATATGGAGGGGTAAAGCAAAATCAAAAAAGTAATTTTTCTCGAAAACGGCTCGACCGATTTTAATGAACAAAATATATGTTTCTAAGACCACTCTGGAGTATTAAAAAAAATTGATAGATTTCTCGAACAAAAAATAAGCATTAAAAAAATGTTTTAAAATTTAAAAAAATTTTTTTTCCTATGTTGTTTTAGAGATACCACTTTTATTTTCTCAAGAAAATATCCTTGCATTGTGTACTACAACTCAGATTTTTTATGATTTTTTTTTGTGGTGGAACATAATTAAAAAAAACAATGTAACTAACGGTGCGGCGCCGCCCGCTGCCGAGGTTCACCGTGGATGAATGGGACCCATTTTTTAAAGGACGTCTGCACTTTGCCTATACACGTATAGTTTCTAGAGTTTACCACGAGGAGGTTGCAGTACGTTTTTAAACTCCTTATCATCGGGGTGCTTTTTTAAAGTGAGTCCCCTCGCCTTTCACATCAGTTCATAATCATCGGGGTGCTTTTTTTAAAGTGAATCCCCTCGCCTCTCACATCAGTTCATAATCATTGGGGTGTTTGTTAATGTCAGTCCTCTTGCCTCTCACATATTGCTCAATCTTCTTTACTATCACTGTCAATTACTGGAATGCAATTATCGTTCTTAAATAAATCGCTCAGTATTTCTGCTGGTTTAAAAACTTTTGATAAATACTTTGCGCAAGATAAATAATAAACGATAGCTGCAATGTGAGAACAGCAACCAACTGTTCTTCTACCATTAGCATATTCACATGCATAATGTGTCAGACCCGAAACCCCAACGCCGTTAGGCTTATACCTTAAAAACACCTATAGGTTGTGCGAGAAATATGTCTGGATGGAACTTTTACCTTCAGCACATTTTTCTCATCTTTAGCATATTGTATATTCAATGTGCCATCTTTATTGACCATTTCAGCTAAATACGACACAGCTTGGGAGAGTTGATATGACCCAGTAAATAGAATCTCAAGATCACTTTTTGTCATCTCCGGAAAGTCTAATAAGACTTCGGATGTAATACTCTGAAAAGGGAGTTGCTTTCGAAACCATCCTTTCTCTTCAGCCTCAATAGCCAAAGTATTTTCGATAGATTTTTGAGTATGCATCCTCTGAACCACTTCATCTAAAACGTCTGCATCTGAGAGTGACCTTCTTCCGAAAGTATTATTTTAAAATGCCGCAATTCTAAAGAAACTTCCCACTTTAGGTAACAGCTTGTTATCAAGCTTGTGATCAAGAAGGTGATACTTTTGTTTTAACATACCATGCACAGATTCAACAACCCAGCGAATTTTAGTACCAAAATGTGACTGATTAGACTCTTCTGCTGGCAATTGCTTCCTATTACCTTTCAACGCAGGCATACTTTAAACTTCTTTTCCTCTAAACTACATACAATATCACGAAATCCGCGATCAAGTACAAAAGTATCACCTTCCTTTAAAAAGTTGCGTAGACCATTTGCATCGTCCAAAATATTTTTCAGAATTTTCGCGTAATTTTTAGTTGCAAGATACGGTCCAAGCATATCAATCACAAAACCGTCAGTCGTGCAGATAGTGAAGGGCTTGCAAAGAGAAACTTTCTTTTGCCCCGAAAAAGATTTCCTCTGGTACTCGTTGTTGGAACTTTTTTGGGGTCGTGCATACGTACCATCACAAATTATAAATAAATTATTACTCACAGCAAACAGTTTCCTTGTTATTTCCGTAGTGTGATTATTAATAAGATCATCTCTGTTTAAAGCACTTAAGCCAAAATAAAATGGTAGGATATCAGTTTCGAAAGATTCAATTATGCTTGCACAATAATCAGAAATTGATTGTTCATTATCTAACTGAAAGACAGAACTGATTATTTTATTTGAGTTTCCTGTACGTAGTTTGAAGAGAAACAGAACAGGAGTTAGAATTACTGAACAGGATGAACGTTTCTCAAAGAAATCATCTTATCTTTTAAATCATTAAGCTGGTCCCATGTCAAGCCCGTAAAAACTTTAACTTCTTTTTATGAGAGGCTGCATTCGCCGACTTTATGAAATAAAATCGCATCGCATTTGACAGAAAGAGTTTCCATCACTTTTGATAACTCTAATACACTAAGACTCGTTGTATTAGAGTGTACTTTCAAAAGCCTAAGATCTTCTATGAAAATTCGATTTTTAATTATATGCCTTGGACAGCACCGATTGTCAACCGGTATGTAGATTTAATTTTTTATCTAGGATTGCATTCGAGCCTCTTCCGGAATTACAATCAGATTGTCTGTAGAATGACAAATACAACAATATTTATGCGTGGAAACAGTTCTCTGATGTGGAATCTCAATATATTCGATCTCAGGAGTAGCTTCATTTTTTTTTTACGTTAATTACGAATGATGGATCAACAGTTAAATCAGCTTCCAATTCAGAATCTTCTACGCGATTATCTTTTTTGTAAATAGAAAGTCGGCATTTGCGACATAAAATATCATTAACAGCTATTGTTTTTTTTAAAGAGCTAGAAAAACAATTCGCTTCTTCTTCAGTTTCTACAATTTTTTTTCTACCAGTCATTTTTTGAAAGAAATGTCGCAGCCAGCACACTTCAAATGCTTTAGTGCTGAAGACGTTTTTTAGGGACTAATAGTTCATTATTAATTAACTCAAATGATAGTAATTATTCAATGAATAAAATGAAATCAGATATTCAATAATGATGAATAAAGAAAAAATATGAAATATCGGCAGAATGAGAAATTGAGCATCGAACTTTTCGTGAAAACGTAACAAACAAATGACGATTGCTGCGATCATCTCCTGTTTTCATGCATACGCACAAAACAAATGACGATTGGTGCGATCGTCTTTTGTTTTCATGAATACGCCACAAACAAATGACGATTGCTGCGATCGTGTTCTGTTTTTATGCATACGCCACAAACAAATGACGATTGCTGGGATCGTCTTCTATTTTTATGCATACGCAACAAACAAATGATGGTTGCTGTAATCGTTTTTGATTGCCTCCATTAAACCGCGTAAAAAAATTGAACGTTATATCATAAGGTTTAGTTAGCTATAAATAAAATTCAAAATTAATTTAGAAAAGGGGCTGTCCATAAATTACATAACGCTAAAATTTCAAAATTTCATGACCTGCCTGCCTGTCAGTAACGCTACCGTAACAATCGAACTCTATCCTGTCTGTCTGTTTAAAGTAACGTAACTATCTCTCGAAAAATGAAAAAACTGGGCAGAATATAATAACCTATTGCTATGATTTGGTTTTTCATATTTATTTAGTTTAACCATTATAAGCCAAATAATACAATATCATATTATTCTATTGCTTATATTACAAATACTCTGAATAAATTTTTTGTATTATCAAAAATAAGTGAGTATTAAAGTTTTGGAATATTTAAACATGTCTTTGGTGTATGCCATACATTTTGACTAGATTACTCAATACAATACAAAAATCATTTCGTTTCCTCCGTAAAAGGATTTTCCAACCAATCTTCAAGATTATTTATTTCTGGAGAAGGATCATTTTGAAGGTCATGATAATTGATGATATTTAGATTTTCTATATCAAGGTTTTTTTCATTCATCCACTCGACGTGTTCTGATTCAGCTTTTTTCTTTACTAGGATTTCTCTGCCCCGCTTGTCAATAACTTGGAATGGTTTAATTTTTTCTGACAAGGGCACAAAAATACCATGCATATTTTGCTCATGAATATTAAGATTTTTTTTTGTAGCAAAGTATAAGCCAGACGAGTTACAAGTTCTTCTCAATGAGTCTTTTTTCACGCTTGGGCAAAAATAGTCATAAGGCATGCTGATAAATCCTGGATGTTCGGGCTTCGTATCAATACGGCTTTGCAATAATAACTCTGCGAAACAAATCTTTGTATCTGCACCTGGCTGAGGAATTTCTACTTTTGTTGACGTTTGTTTTAGTGGGTACGGGGGAGGCAAAAATCCATCTGCCAAAACTTGTTTCAATCCATTCTAGCGGATTTACAGCAGCGTTCATCAGAGAATTTTGAGATCTAAAATGATTACAGAATAATTAATTGAATTTGTATTGCAAGTTTGTTGTGTAAATCATGTGGTATTTCAACGTTTTAAAATTTGCAAAATTATTTGTCATGCATTAATTGATATTTATGAAAATAAAATAGAATAAAAATGAACAGTTATTCAAAACTAAAATTTGAAAACTCAATCTTTGTAAAATTTATAGTTGGCTCTTTTATTTACCTGGAGAAAATATTGACTTTCTCTAACATGCTTTGAATACCACACTTGTGATGGTAATTTAGGAATCGGTACATCTTCCTGAGGCTCTAAGTTATTGTAAATCGTTTGTGAAAATAAATATTGCATCCAAATCGTATTTGTAGAAGTGATCTATAGCATGCTGAATAACTTTAAGGTAGAGTGGATTTTCATCTGGCCCGCCATCAACAGACAAGAAAACAACTGGTTTCACCAAGCCATTCTCATTGTACATAATTTGCTTAAAAGAATCGATTTCTAATAATTTTTCAAAATCAACAGCGTGAGTAGAAGCTGTTGATTATGAATGTTTTCCACTTCTAATTGCAACGTAAGTTGGTCCCGAATATGTGACGGCTTTTGCAGAGCCCATCATATCAGGCAAAACAACCAATAGAGCGTAGACAGACGGTATAAGCTTATTTATGCCTTTCAGCTATCACCCAATCGTGATCTGGAAGTTTGACCTATCAAAATTC
Organism: Andricus curvator; assembly: GCA_932195095.1. Taxonomy (NCBI): domain Eukaryota; kingdom Metazoa; phylum Arthropoda; class Insecta; order Hymenoptera; family Cynipidae; genus Andricus; species Andricus curvator. The sequence goes on from CAKNYM010046702.1 coordinate 63,708, forward strand.
GTTAATAATTAAGTAATTGCATATAATTTGTTTTTTTTACTTCCAATATCTATTTCGTTGAAAAATTGGTACCAGTTTGAAGTTTTATTAAAGAAACGTATTTATAATCAATACTCTCGTCAATACTAAAATAAAAATATTGTAAGAACAATTTACTTTATACCTGATAGTCCAAGTGCATTAAAATAGGTGCTTGTTTGTTCGCTGCTGTAATTCCAAATGGCACTCTTGCCTTATCATCCTGCGATAGAAAAATTACTTGTTGTGGTCCAAGAATTGATGCCAAAACTTGAGCTTGTCTAATACTGGCAGTACAAAAATATTGATCTGGGTGACTTTTGTGTAAATTTGTTTCAGCTTTTCTAACTCGTACAGAAACTGCATTTATGTGCTTTTTCCCCTCTGAAGTATTCGATTTTCTCGGTAATATACGGAGGTAGAGTGCGCTTCGAGAAATAGAATATTCCATATTTTCTAATTCTTTATGAAGATCATCCAGGGTTTTGCAGCTATTCAGAGTTTCACTTCGTCTTCTTGAATCCGTAGAAGCACCATGACTCATCAATTTTAGAATAGTTTTAAGTAATTCTGGTTCATTTTTTCTATTCTGATACGTCCAGGGCCATCACATATATTCAATTCATTCGCTATCTGTGGATTATTGTGACATATTTTTTTTTTAATTCCAGCGTTCTTTTTTTTCTAAACTTTTTTTGTCGTTCAGCACTCTTTTTTAAACTTTGAAGCTTTTTTTCATGCTCATTCAGCTTTTTCGGCAATTTCACTATTTCTTTTCTAGATTGACTATCATCAAAACCACTATTTTTAGTAACAATATTTTTCTGCAATTCAGCTTTAGTGTTTATAATTTCCTTATTTATTGAATCTTGTGCTGGTTTTTTGTAAGTTTTATCTAAAACACTTCCCAGCATTGAATGCTCACCTTGGGAAGAAGTGCTCGGAATATCTGAAGTTAAAAATGCATATTGCATTTCAAAATTTGAAAGAAAAATTCATTTTTTTCAATTATAAACCCGAACTTTAAAAGTATAATTTTTTTTATATTTTCATATTGGTGGAGTTTCATACCACATGGAAACGAACTTATGACGTCAATTTGAGCTTCATACGAACGGGAGCCGATATCACATGCTTATTCCGCTCAGCCCTTTATCATTTCGCACAACCTGTGAGGTATGTACTCGCTACCGTATTTAAGCATTTCAGCGCTAATACTGTCTACACCAGCAGCCTTACCGTTTTTAAGTTCTTAATTATATCTCTAACCTCAGTGACACAGACTTTTTCAATTTGATTTTCTAATGCATTATGTTCTATGTCGCAGTTCTGTTGCCCTATATCTTCACCTCCTAATAGTTCTTTAAACAAGTCTTTTAAAGCGTCTACTATCCCGTCTTTATCATATAGCATTTCACCTTTGCTGTTTCTCATGCTGACAAACTCTGTACTTTTACTTTCCTTTGTCTGTTTATATAATAGTTTCATGATTCTTACAAAACCGTTTTGTATTTTCTTCTGTTCTTCTATTCTGATGTTATCTTTACTCTCGTTGACTAGTCGTTTAACTTTCCTATTTTTGTGTCTGTAATCATTTTTCAGCATATCTCTCTCCTCATCGCTAAGCCCTGTGATATTCAGCGTTTTTTTGTGCGCTTCTTTCTTTTTTTTTGGGCTGCCTCAATTTCATCATTCCACCGTGCATCACCAAATTTTCTTCCTACAACCGCCGTACCACATACTTCGGTCGCAGTTGTAACAATGATATCCTGTAGTAAAGTTCACGCGTCCTCTAAATCTTTATTGCTTAATAGTTCCTTTCAAATTGTCCCATCTATACGTTCGTTTTTTTTTGTTCTCTTTCTTCTCCATCCCCGCCCTAAGTTTATTTTAGAGACTAAAAGGTAATGATCAGTATTGCATTCGGAACCCCTCATGACTCTTGTATCTTTGACTAGTTCTCTTAGTCTTTCATCCGTAATAACGAAGTTAATTACACTGCGGCTATTTCCTTTACACCAGGTGTACGTGTGGATCATTTTATGTCGAAACCAAGTATTGGTAATAAATAGGCCCTTTTCTAAGCATAAGCTAACTAATTTTTTCCCGTTATAATTTTTTCTTGTTGAATCCCCAAAATTACCAAGCACCCTTTCTGTATCTGTATCATGACGTTGGGCGCCGACCCATCCGTTCATATCTCCTAGCAGAATTATTCTTTCACCTTGATCGCAAATACTTATTGTATCATTTAAAGGGTCCCAGAAAGCGTCTTTGACTTCTCGCGGCTCACTGTCAACTGGGGCGTAGCACGCTATGATAAATAATCTTCTGATTCCTACCTTCGTTCGAACCCACAGCAATCTGGGCGATACATATCCTTGATCTTTGAGATGCTGTCTTGCTTTTTCATTCATAATCAAACCGGCCCCTTGACTACGATTTGATTCACTACCTACTCCTGACCATATTTCAAAACCGCCTTTCAACACCCCATTTTCTATGTTTCTACTTTCGCAATCCTTTTTCTTCGTCTCAGGTACAGATAAAATATCTAGTTTCCTTGCATGCATAGTTTCTTGTAATTCTCTTACTTTAAGATCATTCACTCCTCTAGCATTCCAAAGTAATCATATAAAAAATATTTACTCGTAGAATGGAAATTTCTGCGAGGCTAAAATACGAGATTCATCGCGTGCGTTAATTTATTATCATAGTCATTCCCCTGGATAAATATTTGGCTTAATATGAAATTTAACTTTGGACCAAGCACACAAATAAATATTGATTTGTGTCCTCGGTCCAGGTTTAAATTTTACCATATTTTATTATTGCTTTAATTTGTTATCATAATCATTCTTTGAAAAAATAAATATTTGACCTTCATAAATGAAGATCAAAAGTAAATTCATTTTTTCGAATTTCGATCTGAAGAAGATAACATTTTTTTCGATTGATATTAAGAGATACAAATCGCTAAAGTCACTGGTACCCGCAAGAAATTCAAAAAGTGAATCCCCTTTTCCTCGGCAAATATAATATATTTGAGTCAGATTGGCGAACTTTGGTTTTTTAGGTGGGGTCACTTCAGAAATAATGCTCCATATAATATGGTCGATTTACAAATAGACTTCAATTTTGGTTTCCGAAATGCGAACAACTTTAAAATCTAAATAATTTAATAATTGTTAGGGGACATTCACAAAATACGTGATACGTTAAGGGGGGGGGGGTGAGTCGTTTGATTTAGCGAGTATATTATTTTAAAACATTTACTTACTTCTTTTTAAATTCATATTGTTGACATTTTTTTTTTTGAAAGCTTAAAAACCGCTTGCAAAATAAGTATCGCAATATCAAAATGCTGTAGTTACAACTTAACCTCTGATTCAGAATAATGGATACCTAATTTGAAAGCGATTGGAATCATTAGAACGTAGGATGGCGCCAATATTTTGAAACTCGGACTAAATAAAGTGTAGGTAACTCATTAAATTCTTTTAATTTTTAGTAGAAAAACTTATCCAATCTTTTTCAATGTCTTGCAGCATAACAATTTTGAATTTATAAATAAGTTTGATTTGAAATTCTCGAAAATTTCTAGTTTTAAATATTTAAAATACTCAATTCTGAATATTTCAAATAATTTGGTTTGCAATGCCTAATCTTAAAATCTTTGAATTTTAAAGGTTTCAAATTTTTTATTTTATAGTATTAGATTGTTCAGAAGGCTTTATGTAATTAAAAAGTCAAATAAATTAACAATAATTGACAGAAATGGACTTGGAGATTTAACTATTTAAAAACTGTTACAGATTAAACTATTTTTAAATTTTTTTAAATTCCCGGTCAAGTTTTTCAATTTTCCAGACAACTAAAAGTAACATATTCATATTTGCCGAAAAACGCAAACATTTATTTTAATTCATGACGTTCATTCTGAACATCCTTTAACATAACAAGCAGAACATTGCAAAATAAATGAATTTTAAAAAAATACTTAAATTTCCCACTAAAAATATCAATTTTTTACAAAAAAAATGAAATAGTTAAACTTTTAGTTAAAAAAATTAATTGTCAACAAAAAAGTTGAATTTTCAACCAAAGTGATGGATTTTCAAATAAAATCATGAATCTTCAACTGAATTGTTAAATTTAAAAAAAAGTTTCAACTAAAATTATGAATATTTAACTGGAACACTTGAATTTTCAACCAAAAAGATGAATTTTTAAACCAGAAGATTAATTTTCAAATAAAAAGAATTATTTTGTACCAAAAATTCAATTTTTCAACAAAATACATGAATTTTTAACAAAATAGTTGAATTTTTGATTAAAGAAGACAAATTTTCCACCAAATAGTTGAATTTTGAACGAAAAATAAAATAATTTTTAACTGAAAATGAAATAGTAACATTTTTAGTAGAAAAAAAATTAATTTTAAACCAAACATAAGAGTTTTCAGCGAAAACAATTAATATTCAACTGAAACAGTTGAATTTTCAAGCAAAAAAATTAATTTTTACTAAAAAATATAAATTGTCAACCAAAACTTAAATAATTAAATTTCAATTTTAAAAAATTAACGTTTAACGAAACAAACGAAGTGATGAATTTTCAAATAAAATTGTAAATATTTAACTGAAAAAGTTGAATTTTAAACCAGACAGATGAATTTTTTACTGAAATTATGAATCTTGAACTAGAATAATTGAATTTTGGACCAAGAAGATGAATTTCTACCAAAAGACGAATTTAAAACTAAAAAACATAATTTTTCTACCAAAAATTGAATAAATAAATTTTTAGGCAAAAAAAGAAAGTTAAAAAAAAGAGAAGAATTTTTAACTAAAATTTTGGAATATTCAACTGGAATAATAGTTACATTTTCATTTTAAAAATTATAATTTTCAATCAAAAAACATTCAAAGAAAAAGAATAGTTGAATTTTATGCCAAAAAGATGAATTTTCAGTCATAAAGATTATTTTTTTGCAAAAAAAGTCAAATTTTCCACAAAGTACATACATTTATTTAATTTTCTTCATGAACATATTGCTTAAAATGTGTTGTCTCGAAAAAAAGTAAATAAACGTTTTCAAATAATTCCCGCGAGACGAAAGTGCTGCCATCAAATTGCCACTTCATAACCTCGAAATCCTACAACCGATTGGCCCGATTGGGAACGATTGGGAACGATTGAAACTTTGCAACACTCAATCGTTCCCAATCGTGTACACACGATTAAGAAACTCGATTAGAAACAATTCAAATTTCGTTCGTAAAAACCGTTCTTTCTTACTCGGGGGTTAATGAAACGTGGAGGTTTGATGCAGACCGATGAAGTCAAACTGTACATAAAACTAATGCCTTCTCATTAGGATGAGAAATGTAAAAAAGAATCAGTAGTAACAGAATGCATTGAGTCAGACAAGGAGATCAGATAAAGTTCAGAAATTTAAAGACACTGTAATACAAACTGAGCGAATAAATAATAAATGTCATTAGAATTCTGGACATTGAAAGCCGGCCGTGAATTTTTATATAAATTTTAACTAATATCACATTGTGTATATAATATACAAGTCGCTGTCACGTTATATGTAATAATTATCATATTTAATGTTCCATTGTTCGTCGGGAACAGAAGGGCCTAGAAGGTTTGATTGGATAGACAATAATGACAATAATCAGTCTCTTGAATAGAAACATATGTCACATTTATCAATCAATTAATTTAGTTGATTGATATCGACATATGAAACATTTTTTTTTTTTAACCAGTCATTAACCCTCTGGGCACCATTTTTTATACTTTATACTTTTTATACTTTTTATATTTTATATATATTTTTTTTATATAAATTTTTATATAAATAGGAGTGAAATGAAATCGGCAGAGTGTCTAGAAAAAGAAAAGATAAGTGCGAAAATGATACTTTTATTTGTTTAAATTTTGTGCAAACAAATGCAAACAAAAATTCGAAAAAAATGGCAAAAATGACTTCACTTTTAGAATCGCTTCGGGTCATCGGCGACCCAGGTGGTGCCCAGAGGGTTAATAATATAAAAATATCCATTTTTTCGGTACGTGCAGATATTTAATGCTCAAAAATTGATTTAACGTAAACTATCTTACATGTTTTCGATAAATTACTTTTAAATCGGAAAATCTTCGACAAGCAGTTACACAAAAAATGATGGCATACGAGTAGATAAGCATGCTGTTCTTTGAACACAGATTTCTGCTACCGATACTTACCGACAACAAAATTTTTCAATCGTTCTTCTTCGTGCTAAATTGGTTTGAATTCATACTAAAACTATAGAACATGTGTAAATTATTCTAGAAACAAATTTAATTTATATAGTATGGTAAATAAACTGTATTTTAACAGCTTTTTAGGTCATGTTTCATAGTATTACCCACGGAGGTTGTGTAATACATGGTGTGACTAGATTCCCGCTAGATGGCACCCGTTTTACTGTAATTTTGCAAGTTTACCTGAAAATTATATGTTTGTTTTGCACTGTTTTACTTATTTGAATCAGGAAAAGCTAACCGGTGCTGAGTCCACTTTTTGACGGAATTGAGTTTTCTACAAAAATCATAATTTCTCGCTTCTTACATCTATTTCTGTGAAAAAATTGGGGGTTTTGGAATCTTTGACCCTAAAATTAAGTATTCAAATATATTCAAATATTTAGAAAATTCAAACTAAATGAATGAATGATACTAATATATTCCATTTTTTAAACAATTCAAAGGTCATTATAGGATGTCTACAAGTATTAACAATTTGAGTTTTATTATTAAAATTAATATAAATGTTGTACTAGTACTGCAAATGTTTCTTTTTGGCATCAAATAGTGTTATTTGTTTATGAAATAAACGAAAATATGTATTTTAGATGATTTTCTTAATGATTGATGTATTATTTTTATTTAGTAAACCAGGAAAATCTATGCGGTTCCAAGTCAATCGCCATTTCCATTAAATTATTACATGCACATGTAGCGCCTTTTTTTCACACAACGGTTATTAAACTGCTCCATCTACCTACGTAATAAGTAATTTACTTAATCGGTTATAAATTGTTCCCCTAGAAAGGTTTTTTACATCTGTTGTAAAATTAGGTTGATTGTACTTAGTACCGTTTAGTTTTCCCCACTTCATTTGTAAACGGCTCCTCTCCCTTTTTGAAGAAGACTATTTACCATGATCGAGGCTCGGCCAAAGGCTAACTAATTTTATGTTCGTTTTTGTGATTTTGAATTGTATGAAATCAGATTTCCATGGGCAGATCAGAGAAAGAGATAGTATATTATGCACCTAGGGGGAGAAGAGGGGTTTTTTCGACGAGTGTATGAGTTTAGTACAAGTCGTAGGCGAGCGCGAGCCGGAGACGAAAAAGTGTGAAAAAGTACATCTCCCCCTTGGCGCAAATGATATTTTATTCACATCTGACGTCACTTTTCAGTCTCTAGCAAGTAAAAAGTCTTTTTACTCCCTAGGGACTGAAAAGTGACGTCAGAGGTGAATAATAGTATATTATGCTACATGCGAGGAACGCGCCGCATTTTCACTAATGTCACTCATGTCAGTCATGAACGCGCCGCATGTCACTCATGCTCAGTTCCGCTTCATTACTCCCGAGGGAAGATCTACGTTCTTTTTATCTAGTCTAGGAGATTTTAATGCAGCATTGTGAGAAACCAGAATATGAGTCTTGTGAGAGTTCTAGTTTCAGTTCTAGTTCCAGTGCTTTACTAAGGACCGAAACAAAGCTTATCAACGAAAACTATAGTATTTGTATTTATTCAAGAAAAGTCCCTAGGGCTAAATAGCCCTCTAAGGAACAGGATAATACAGGGTCATTACAAATTTGTGCAAGCACTGATCGGCAGAATACTTGATTAATCTTATAATCTAATCTATAAACAAAATAAAATAAATAAATGAATAGAGTCGACCTCAGAATACGTATCAAATTAGGTATGAGTTTAATGCGTGGTAATTAACATTAGGTGATTAACTGGTAGCTCTTGTGCATGTTAAGGTAGAAATAAAGAGTGAAAAACTGTGTAAAAGAAATACTTTGCAAAAGTAATGAAAACAAAAGGAAATTCGAAGTTGAAATGTTCAAGAACTAAATATGAGAGTTTACCAGTGAGTAATTTCAAGAGTTGGGTTAGGAGTATTGTACAAATATTTGAAAAAGAGATTCTTAAAATAATACAGGGAAGGTGCATTTCTAATATCGTATGGTACTTTATTCCATAACCGGGCACCCCTCACTATAAATGATCTTTGAAGCTGACACGTTCTGTGAAAAGGAATCTTAAGGATTTTATGTCTTTTACGAAGCTTAGAATGTGCTGGAAGGTCTCTGTCTACAAATTGGAATAGGTTAAATAGATACTCAGGAGCTTTGTTCTGAAAAAGACTGTAGAGCAAATTGCCCATAAAGAATTGTCTTCTCTTGGCAACATTAAGCACACCAGCCTTAAGTCTGTATGGAGTTATGTGTTCGTATTTAGGCAAATTGTAGATAAAACGGACACAGGCATTTAACGCACGCTCAAGCTTTAAATTTAAATCGTCGGTCAAATCATCATATACTAAACAACCATAGTCAAAATAGGGCAAGATTAAACTCTTAACCAAAAGTATCCGAGTAGAGGTAGGTAAAGAGTCCTTATTCCTATATAGTTGTTGTAGAATGCTGTATGTTTTCCTTGAGATACTCTGTACCTGTTCCTTCCAGAACAAGGTACGGTTAAGGAAACATCCCAGATCTTTAACCACTTCCGAAAAAAGGATAGTAAGATTCTCGATACGAAGAGGTGGAAATGATGCCAGTGTTTCAAGCGACGGAGATGAAGTAGGTCCAACAACAATTGCCTGAGTTTTGCCCGGGTTAAGAGTAAGTCCATTCTTCCAGGCCCAGGGGATAACGCGATCGACATCCTCTTGGACTAGAACAAGTAATCTACTTAATGAAGATATTGGCCCCGATAAGTATATTTTGAAATCGTCAGCATATTTGTGGTATTTGCAATGTTGAAGTTCACTTCCAAGGTCTGAAGTGAACAAATTGAAGAGGAGGGGTGCCAGAACAGAGCCCTGAGGAACCCCACTCTTGACTTCCCACCAGTCAGAAAGCTCACCACTACTATTAATAATTCTGTGAGACCGATTATTAAAATAGGATTTAAACCACTTGATAACAGAGTTTGACAAATTAAAGGATTTTAACTTTTGTAGGAGTAACTTATGATTGACCATATCAAAAGCCTTCGAAAAATCAAACAGAACAACAATCGTGATCTCCCTATTATCCACTGCTAAGTTGAGATCCGTCGTTACTTTAAGGGAAGCAGTAAGAGTGCTATGCTTTGCCCGAAAACCTGATTGCATCGGGTCAATGGCCTTAGATAATTCGAGAAATTTAGAAAGTTGCAGGTGAACATTTTTTTCAAGTGGTTTAGACAGTGCACATAAAATAGAAATTGGCCGGAAGTCTTTCGGGGAAGTAGGTTTCGAAATTTTAGGAATTGGGCGTATAACAGCCTTTTTCCAGATATCTGGGAAGATACCGACCTGAAGGGAAGCATTATAGATATACATTAGAATAGGAAAGATAATTGGAAGGGCAAGTTTAATCATTTTTATTGATATTCCATCAGTTCCAATGGCATTTGATTTGATTTCAAGTGTTTTTTCCAAAAGTATTTATGGTGTGATGTCATCGAAAAAGAAGTCAGAGTCATTAAATGTTGAATTAAGATGGTTAGTGTAAGATGATGATGATAAGTCTGGAACTGGGAATTTAAAAAAAGTATACTGAAGGATACTGAAAAAGGTCATCAGGCGGAAAATTACTATCTATAGATTCGTGCTTGGGCGGGATTAGGTGTAAACGTCTAAGGAGATGCCAAATATCCTCTTTTTTGTCTCTATGGGCAATCTCGTTATAATTGTATTGATTGAACGCATCTCTAATCTTACTTGAACTAGGTTCCTTAGTTTACGAAATTGAGCTTGTATTATACTGCTTTTTGTTCTTTTTGCAAGTCGGCGCTTGCCATCACGTTCCCTCATCAGATTTTTAATTTCGGATGTGATCCAGGGGGCAGCTTTATTAAAGTTTTTAGGAACGTGTAGCGGAGAAAATTTATTGAATGCGGAGACTAGGTAATTAGTCAGAGCGTCGATTTTATTATTTATATCTGTATCTAGTAATATTTTTTCCCAATCGTACGTCATTAGATGTTCGTGGAATGTATGTTCATCAATTTTAAAGAGATTCCGCACCAGTCTTTGGGTTGGTTTTGAATTTAGATTATAGGAAAATTCCAAGGTAATGTTAATCAAGTCGTGGTTAGAAAGAAAAGGGATAGCATGTTGTTCGTAGGAGACAACCTTATCCATATCGTCTACAATCATTAGGTCAATACGAGTACTGGAATGATCAGTATGGTGAGTACAATCATGAGGTACAATCGAGAGTCCCGAAGAGTGTACCAAAGATGTTAGATATTTAGAATGATTGGAAGTGAGATTTAGGTTAGTGTTAAAATCTCCAGTAAGGATAATGTTACTAAAGTTAGGAATAAATGAAAAAATTACCGATTCAAGCTCTGTGCCATAGGAGGCATTGGGTGGTTTATAAACTACTCCCACTAAAACACTATCAGAAGTTGACTTAACTTCAACAAAGAGAAATTCAGTCGTGGGGTATGTAGCTACTGAACTCACACCAACCACAGTCCCATTCAGACTATCATGCAGAAAAAGACAAACTCCACCACCCCTTCTCTCGTCTCTGTCTCTTCGAAAGAGCGAATAGTTGTTAATTGCAACGAGGCTAGAGGATATATTGGGAGTTAACCAGGACTCAGAAACAGCTATTATATGGTAGGAACATGTACTGAAAAAATGTTTGAATTCTAGAAAATGTGCCAAGAGAGACTGGGCGTTCTATTGGCAAATGCTTAAGGTATCCATGGATATATTAAGAGGAAGATTTTATAGAAAAACAATTCAAAAATGGGGAGCTCACGCAACACACGTAAAAATTGACTGAGACGAAAAACCATTATCAACACAACCCGAACTAAGTAAGTACAATTCAAATTAGAATATCGGCAATGAATACAAGTAAAAAAGATACTAACGGAATAATAAATAATGCCGAAAACAGTGTCATAGAACCCTAGACAAATTCTCAACAAAAGTGGACATGATTTCGTAAATCGATATCCGGATATCCGGAGAGCTGTGAATATTGAGATGAAATAGTGTGAATGATGTATAGGAATTTCCATGAGAAAGGCTAGAAAGCGGTTGAGAGGACGGACGAAGTGCGTGGACTAATTTCATTTTTGTAAAAGAGCGAAGAACGCTCTGCGCAACATCGAAAGCTCTAATTATGCCCCAAAGGAGGAGATATCGGCGAGCTATCTTAATTATCTCCCAGGATATCGTGGACAGATCCTAGAAATATCACGAATTATATCATACAGGGCGAAAATCTCGATATCCGTGGAATGTCCCCAAGATATCTTAGAATATCATAAGGATATCCCATTAATGTTTCAATTTTATATGCCAAGGATGTCCCCAAGAAATCCCAATACTATAATTTGGTATATTCCTGAAGATTCAGATAGATCTACTGTCAAATATATACCAAAAATATACCAAAAATATATATAAAAATATAGTATATATATATATATATACCAAAAATATACTCTAGCTGAAAAGGTGTTACCCGACAATAGTTTTTTTGCACCACTGTATACGTAAATCATCAATTTTCCAATATGGTTAGCTAAAGATAAGTTTGCTGTTATGATGTCTACAAACTTCATAGAGAGAAACACGCGACAAATGATTCTGCCTACTCTTTACGGAGTTAATTATTCATTTTCCAAGACGATTCAAATTGTACCAGAGGTTCAATCACAATCACAACATATGGATATAATAGAATCACACTTCTGTTTCGGAAATTCACCTTCATACCTCCAGACCATTGAATTGAGCAAATGCACTCTAGTATGTACGACCGCTCACGGCAACAAGGCAATACTTTTGAGAGACGGCAAGTAATACAATGACAAGAACAACAATGACGCACAGCAGGGCCAGGTTGGTGCGAAAAAGAAAAAGGTATATACTCCCGAAATAATTCTTCAGAAGTCTAGTTTCGAAGGATTAAAAAATGTTATTGAGTGTGTCGATGAACACTTTAGAAGAATACAACCATTGTTAAAAAATGTAGAAGCATGTAAAGATTTCCTAATTGAAGTGATTGTGAAATTATTTAAGCTCTGAAAATTTAAACTCGCCGAATGAGGAATTAATCCGCCAAATAATCAAGTTTAAATCTGCATACTTCAAAAATCAGATACAAACAAAACCTGAGAAACAACTCCTCGAATTATATTTTGAAATCATTTTCATGAAACTGACAACCATTTTAATTTCATACATTGTTGGCGAGGTTGAACCTACTTTTTTACATTCTCATTCTAATGAGAAGGTATTGGTTTTATGTAAAATTTGACATAGTCCGTTTTCATCAAATCTCCACGTTTTGAGACCTCCTGAGTCAGAAAAAACGATTTTTACGAAGGTGTCTGTCTGTCTGTAGTCTGTAGTCTGTCTGTCTGTCTGTCTGTCTGTCTGT
>CAKNYM010046702.1:86666-101652 GCA_932195095.1 Andricus curvator
TCGAAAGTTCATCGCCTCATCTACCCGAAACCGCCACACATCTCTATCCTGTGCATCCTCCATCCAGTTTAAGTAATCATGTCCTAGTTCTTTTAGATCATCCCTTACATTTTTCTCCCATCTGTTTCTCGGTCTGCCTAGAGGTCTCTTACCAATCGGTTTCCCTCTTAAAACTTGCGCCACTGTATATATATATAACAAATAATTCTACCTAAGTTCAAATCAATCCGAAAATGAGTAAAATTAAAGGAAAATTATTTTAAGAGCCTTGAGAACATTTTAGATTTCAAGGACACGATTTGAATTTTGTTACTCCTACAGATGGAGGCTGAGGACCCGACAGGGTTCGCTCTCAGTATGTAATTGTTTGGCTGTCGCTCTATGCGTCTGACGCATTTCAAAATCTTGTAGTTATTAAATAAATATTAGTTGTTATGTTAATTTGTTGATCGTTTATTCGAGTTGAAGGTCACCTCACGCACATCTATTTTAACTAAGTTTTTCTCTACTTTGTTTCTACAAAGTCCCGGGTATACATTTTTTATATAAGAAAAAAGTCACACTATTCAAAACATCAGTTTGAAATCTCTTGACGTCTTGACACAAATGAGTGTTTATTATTTTTTCCCCTAGTGGACCTTTTGTGTCTGATCTAAAGAGGATTGAATTACCATAATATTAATCACGAGGTCTAGTTCATTATAAATACTACGGATCGGATTCACTTTCCGCAGAGGGCGGCATTGCGATCTACTTTGTTAGAACTAGGTCACCTTGCCGGAGGTTTTGCAACTCTAGGTATCTCAGGAAACTAAAGCCGAGGCAGCGCAGCAACAGTCACGGAACACATATATCTTGAAAATCCGGTTTAAGAAAAAAGACGAAGTCCAGGGCCCTGACGCCTCTTGTCTCCAGCTTCGAGGGATCATTCTCCACTTCTTGGAATGCATGAACGTTCGATCTTTGACGACAAAGCATGTAATTTTAACACACTGGGTCCGCCTTGAAATCCCTCGTTTTTCGCATCCTCTGCCCTCCCCTATGTCACAGCTAATGCAGCTAATGGCAAAGTTACGTTAAACGATGAGGGCAATATAAGAGATATGATAAATAAAAAATATGCTTCTGAAACGGGCGCAAAAATACGACGTGTCTTAAAATACATCACGAAAAAAAATAATGCAAAGAAAAATAATTGGTCAAGCCTCGAGATCTTTTCAAGCGCCAACAAGAGATTAGAGTAATCATGCCGTGATCAATTTAATTTATTGCCAACTTCTTGTTTTTATGCATACTTTCAGGCAAGATTAGATTATGAACCAGGATCCATTCCATAATTTAAGTAATTAGAAATAAAAAAGGTTATGTTTTCAAGATGTGAAAATGTAAAATACTTGCTTTCATAATTGAAAACTTTTCAAGTTGAACACTCCAAAGGCATTGATATACTATAGAAAGTCAAATAACTGAGTACAATCACTAAACTAAAAAATTCTTTATTCATTCATATTCTCTAATATTTTGAATGATTTAAAAACGACTAATTCAAAAGGAAATTAGCCACTGATTCATTCAGTTATAATTTAATAAATTTGTAGACAAATTCAATAAATCTTCAGTCAAACATCAGTAATTGGTCCAAAAATTTATATTATATTATTTAACAGACAAATCAGTAAAATTATTTCCCCTCATTTTTATCAAGCTTTTCTGTTGCAAATAAATTTAATTTATCTAGTTATTCAGTACTTTTATGTAATAAATCACAGAAATCTACTGAAAATAATTAAATCAAACTACTGAAATCAATATATTTTAAAAATTATATTTCAATTGCTCGTATTCTCTACAATTAGAATAAGTTAAAAATGACTAATTAAAAAACTCAAGGATACTGATTTATTCAGATGCAAATTAACTAACTTTAATTTAAAGTTACTAATTATCCGTCGAATTCCCTTAATTGGACAAGACAAAAAGATGTACGTTCTGTTATTTGACTAAATCACCAGTGAAATTATTTTCACTATTTTTTCAGTATTTTTTTTACTGCGAATAAGTGAAATTCGACTGGAATTTCTATAGTTTTCATTATAATTTAGTTAACTTTGAGAAGGTAGTTAGTCAAATTTTATTGAGTTCGTTATATAATAAATTATTATCAAAACTACTTGTTCATTGCACCAGAAACTGATAGAATAAACTGTAGAAGCGTTCATTATACAGTTTTCACATACATGTGAGGAAAATTTTTTATGACCTTTATGTGAGTTTCAATTTCTAGAAGTATTAATAACAGGATGATTTTCCCAATGCAAGACAATACCCATAACAGGGTTATTTACCTTACCCTAGTTTTTAAAAATATAAGGATTATGGTGAGAATTATACGTCTGAATGACTTCAATCATTATTATATATACGTGTACATTTCTTGTTAACAAGCTTTAGGCTTTAGAAAACGAGTTCGTGCACACCAGGAAATTTCATTCAGATTGAACAGGGATTTTAATTATGCAATACTTGAAATAAAATAATCGACATATAATTGTCATAACCGCAAGTAAAATAATCTGCAAGTTGTTTTCGTATTACGTCAAAGTATATAATTCATATTTTAACAACTTCTCTTTTGGCCTGGAAATTTCCAACTTACTGTATCCAAAAAATCATTTATAAGACACTTTAAATAATTGTTTTTATATCATATTTAAGTTATGAAACAAATAATATTATTTTACTATACCTTCGAATTTCATTTAATTCTTCTCTATGTAGAATCTAAGATAACATAAATAATTATAAATGAGTGTAATTTAAGAAAGTTATGAAATACAACTAATTTAAAATTCCAGCATCCTGCATAAATTTGAGCTAATTGGTACAGATAATATATAAGAGTGGCATGATTCTATAGGTCAATGACTTCTCAATCAATTAAATGTCCTTACAATTAGTCATTGAATCCCACGGAGAAAGAAACATTCAGTTAATTCAAAAAATTAATAATAGGATAGATTTTCTATTATACAACGCTTATTATGCAATATATTGTGCAACATAAAATATCTTTGAGAGACAGTGATGAAATGATTCATTGTTGTTTCAGATTCCTGTTTTCTTCAATAAAGGTGGGTAACGGCATATTTTATGGTAATTTCACTTCATACTTCCTGCAAAGTATTTACAGATTTATGCAAAAAATGTGTAGGTTAATGCAAATGAAAGGAAAAGTTTTCAATCAAATTTTTGACATTCATCACAGTTTTAGTTTGTTGTGAACTATAGATATCAAATTAAGAATAATTATTTCATTATTTTCTGTTGCTATGTATTGTATTATCTATATTCTTTATATTATTATTAATGTTGTCATACTGAGTTGTATATGATTCATACAAGAACCACTGAAAAATTGATTTACTATTATAATTTTTATTTTTATTTTATGATTTATAAATAGAAGTTCAACTTCCGCCTCAATCCACATAGATGATGAAAGGCCACAACGTATTGCGTCAAGTATAATATGTCTAATGAATAATTAGAAAGACTTTTACTACTGACAAATCTCTAATACAGAAATACTTTTCACATTTCCCTTATCCAAAATACAAGGTTTCGTCTTATTAAAAAACGGTGTTAATTGTTTTCTTATTATATGTAATATTTCATCCTATTGTTAATTTAAACATTTTTTTATTCAATTTATTTATCCTTACTCATTGCTACAATTTAGCTATTTTTTGTGCTTGATTTTCAATCATGCTAGGAAAAAGCTATGTTCGCCGTTGTTACTATCCTTTTTTCAAAGATATTCACAAGCGTGATCCGCATGGTTTAGGAACAATTTCTTCAACTCTTCAAAAAAAGTATCTCAGTGTACCAGACGATGCGAAGCTATGTGTAAATTGCAGAAAAGAAATGTCTGAATTTGCACTGCTACCCGCTTCATGTTTTCAAACTAATCCAACAATTATTGAAGATGCTCCCGAGATCATCGAAAACGCATATCCTATTCTCCAGAATGATATTTCAATGATCGATAACAGATTTCTCGCAGTAGAGCATAACAATTCAGTAAATAATCAAAATGCAATGGCTGACGACAGATTGTCTGTAATAGATGATCCCATAAATGACGCGATGTTTCATTCTCCTTCAACATCTAAGTTCAAAGAATCGAAAACAGATTATGTTTATGAAGGACATAAAGCGGCAATAGAGGTTCTTGAAGAAGTACGCTTGTCCCGAAATCTTGGGGTCGTAGACGATTGGCGAAAGAGTTTGGCGGTTCTGAACGGCAAACTAGAAAAGCCAAGAAACTGGTAGCTGAAAGTGGCATTTTAACTTCGCTCAATTCAAAACAAGGTAAAATTTTATGCTCGGAAACTTAAAATTTGGGCAGAGCATTTTACCTTGTTGATGAGAATAGTCGAATGATGCCTGACTTGAAAGATTTTGTTTCTGTAAAAAAAAGATGATGGCTCCCGTGAGCACGTCCAAAAAATATTATTTATGTGCAATCTTTCTGAATTGCATGCTAAATTCAAAATTCAGAACCTGGCAGTTGAAATTAGTTGACCAACATTCTCACAGCTTAAATCCCGAAATTGTGTACTCGCTGGAGCCAGTGGCACCCATACAGTTTGTGTGTGTGTCCATCACGAAAATGTCAACCTAATGCTAGATGCTGTAGACTTAAAAGAATCGACCTATGACAATGATTCTCCCATTAACACTTATCATGATGCTATCAACAAGATTGTGTGTAGCGTTCCGACTTCAGAATGCTACCTCAATGAGTGCACAGCGTGTCCTGGAACAAGCGCTTTTAAATATTTTATAACATCAGCTCTCGCAAATCAATGCATTGCATAATAGAATTTCAAGCTTGGCAACACACTGACAGAAGTACATTACGTACTGAAATAACAGATGCAGAAGATTTTGCGGAACAACTTTGCGAATGCTTGTTTAAATTTAAATCGCATTCTTTCACGGCTAAAAAACAATCATCATTCTTCAAACACTTTAAGAACTCATGGAAAGAAGGACGATTTCTTATTCTATGTGCTTTTGCTGAAAACTATGCGTTTGTAGTCCAGAATGCAGCACAGTCATTCCACTGGAACAATGATTAGGCTACCATTTTCACTGTCGTCATTTATTATAAAGAAGGTAACGAGTTGAAACATAGAAGTATTGCTATTAGATCAGACTGTTTGAGCCATGATACAATTGCAGTTTACCTATTTCAAAAAATTATCATTAACTATTTGAAGTAAAATTTCCAGCCCAAGAAAGTAATTTATTTCATTGATGGAGCAGCCAAACACTTTAAAACTAAGTATAACTTCATAAATCTGCTCCACCACGAACTGAATTTTGACAGGGCCGGACTTAACCTTCTTGTCGCCCCTGGGCAGTAGTGAACTTGCCGCTCCCACCCACCTTTTTTATTTTGGCCCCGAATTTTTTTGACAAAAACCAATGTGAATAAAATCGTTTGTTCTTTAACTTTTGCATCAAAATCTGTTCATCAGTTATTGGCAAATTGCGTGATTAAGTTGTCGAAGTCTGAAGAACGTAGTAACTCAGATTCGATACACAAAATTGCTAAGCTGTTAAGGCGATCTTCTGTTATTATGGAACACAAATAGTTTTTTATTCTTTTCAAACAAGAAAATTATCTTTGTGCGCTACAGTTTGTCACGTATTTCACGATTGAAAAAACTTTATAAATCTATTACAAAAATATTGAAATATGAATTTGAGGATTTTTCTATGCTTTTCATAAAGGTTATACAAATCAATATATTTTTTCCGTGTATCTCCGTTTTAATGAGAACATAAATTGAAAGCAGTATCAGTAAATTTAGATCAACTGATATAATGTCTACTTTTATTAAAAAATACAAATTATAGTCAAAAAAAAGTATGAAATATATACCTGCTACTGAATCTTTTAACGATTCGTTACTATCTTGGTATTTCTCAGCTGTTTCTGAATTGTTTTCTGTCAAACTTTCGCATACGTCATGGCGCTCTGTAAATATCCGATATAATAATTTTTTACATAAACCCGAAAACAGGAATTACACATAGACAGCAAAACCTATTCAAACATTTTCACTAATACTCTACATTAAACAGGCTGTGTAACTTTTACCTCATTCTACTGAATTATTTTCCCGATTATAACTTGATCGTTCTCCATTTTTTTCAATCGTTTTTGAGCAGGCATTCCATAAATTTCGACTCAAGCCATTGTAATTTCCAAACATAGCCACATATTTCAATTGTAAATAATAAATATTTAATAATACATTAATTGAAGTTAGTAATTTTACACACACAAAACATCGGAATTATACATTTAATGGTATAATAATATGTAAAGCTCACCTCGTTTTTCAGAATACTTTTCAATCCGTTCATAATACGCATTTTTCATACATGCTGCTCGCTTTTTATATGCAGCACCGCTCAATTTTTTTCGTTTATCATTTATTTTAATACGTCGTATTTTCCTGTTCTGATTAATAAACACTGTTTTTCTGAAATTGTCACCACGAGACTATTATGTAACGAGAAACACGCAACATGGGATAATCATTCAAAACAATATGGATGCCAGGGGCGCCGAAAGTTTGAATTTCTACTGCGCAATGTATAAATAAAGGGATACTGAGTTAACTGACAACATTTTTTGAAAAGATCACGCTGTGAAATTGTGCCATTAGATAAGCAGTTTAAATTCAAAAAAATGCATAATTGATTTAGCTTTTGCTGTTCTAAGATTAGAATGACATCTTTGCAACCAAATTTTGAATTACCAAAGAAATTTCAAATATTTTTCCCACAATTTGCCGCTCTTCCACTCCTCCCAAAAATTTGCCGCCCTGGGCAGTTGCCCATAAATGCCCATGCTTAAATGCGGCCCTGGATTTGGCTTGTGCGATTGTATCGGGGGTAATTTAAAAAGACTCGCAGCTCGTTCTAGTCTTCAGGCGTTATCTAAAGATCCGATTTTGACAGCTGGTGTCCTGTATCAATGGGCGAAGAAAAACTTAGTGGGAACTTCAATATTTTTTACTCCCAAGAAAAATCATGCCACCACTGATGAAGAACTTCAAAGTAGATTTGCATCTGTGAAGACTATGCCTGGAACACAGAAATATCACCCTTTCGTTCCCTCTGCTGAATTAACTCTGACCTTGAAAAAATATTCATCATCTTCAGTGCTTGATGCTTTCCCGAAAAAAATGTAAGGCAAAACAGAAAGAGAAATGCACGTGCACTGCAATAAGCACATTACTTAACTCAATTATTGATGTGAGAAGCGAAGGGACTCACTAAAAAGCACAGTGAGGGAGAGCGGGTACACTGGGATACTTTTTTTGAAGAGTTGAAGAAATTGTTTTTAAACCATGCGGATTACGCTTGTGAATATTCTTAAAAAAAGGATAGTAACAAAGGCAAACTCTATTGCCGCTTTATGTTCTTCATAAGCACAATCTGTTTTCGATTCTTTGAACTTTGATGTTGAAGGAGAAGGAAACATCGCGTAATGTATGGTATCATCTATTACAGACAATCTGTCGTCAGCCATTGCATTTGGTCATTTACTGAATTGTTATGCTCTACTGCGAGAAATCTGTCATCGACCATTAAAATATCATTCACTGGAATACTTTTCTTGAAGAGTTGAAGAAATTGTTCTTAAACCATGCGGATCACGCTTGTGAATTTCCTTGAAAAAAGGATTGTAACAACGGCAAACATAGCTTCTTCCTGGCATGATTAAAAATCAAGCACAAAAAATAGCTAAATTGTAGCAATGAGTAAAGATTTAAGCAAGTGAATCCAACCAGTGTAGGTGAGAAAAATTACGATACAATAATGGGCAAGTCGTATCCATATTTAAAATTAATCATTCGTATTATTATTCCGAACAATACAATTTTAGTATTGAATAATAAGTATGACGACAACATATAAATAAAGAAATGGGAGAACAAACCTGCAGTTTTTAATCAAAGTCTCGGTCTTAAAACGCGCTGTATTTATCGACTGGTGCCTGGCGACAGCGAGCCACTCACGTGCATGTGAGTGGAGGGTAAAGCCGGATTGGTCCGCGCTCCCCACGTAAAAGTTCACGAGCGAGGACTTCTTCGGGAAAGGCCCTGGGAGGAACTCTCGCGCGATTGGCTCGCGCCCGACACGTAAAAATTGACGAGCGAGGATCTTATTGTCGACGGTGGTGAAAGGAAGTCTCGCGCGATTTGCTCGCGTTCGCCACGAAAAAGTTTACAACCGGGGAGCAATAATGGTGAGGGGAAGTGAGGATGGGGTAGTTAGGGGACGGGAGAAGTTAAAAATGTTAAATACTAAATTAACTAAGCTACGAAACGCTTTTTTGTAATTAATTTTTTCAAATTGTTTCTGAAGTCCTAAAAATGAAGTCTCGACATAAAAATGGATTAAAGTTACATAGTAGAAGTAGAAACCTCTTTAATACATAACTAAAATTGTTATTCTTCAAATAGTTCATAACAACAATAATATTTCCGTTGACAAATGCTAGCTGTAGCCGGAATTTCAAACGCGGCCGCTCGTAACACGGCAGCTGCGCACAAGGAATGTCCTATATCTCCACCAATTTCTTTAGCCCCATTTTCGTTAATAGATCATTTTCAAAGGATTATAACAAGCTTTCTTTTGCAAAAATCGCTGCAAAAAATGTGCGGCCTCTCTTGGAGAGGCCCCTGTATTACGAAAACCAGTCGTACTACAGGTCTCCCTTTTGGGGAATTAAAAGAGGTCCACTATGACTACAATTTAGTGCACTTTCAAGAAGATCGGGGACAACAAGTTTTTAGGCATAATTGACTGGCAGTTGCGTATTATCAAAATGTGCATTTAGCTACAAAAAGCTTTCAATTTTGAAACTAAATATTTTTTGATTCGTTCATTAAAATAATTTCAATATAGGCTGATTCGACGCGAAATTTTCTAATCTCAATAATTATATTGCCTACAAGGTCGTACATTCAGTTTCTGCACAGATATTCGTCTTTGAAGTGAAGTATACATTTTCAAACGGTGAAAGGAAATGTAACCAAACTTTCTGTCGGTAATGTAATATACTTTAAATCCGCATGCGCGCAGGAAAATAATGACTCCATAATATTCCTAGGAGTACCATACCTTTGTTACATCAAGCATTGTGTTCACCAAGGAAGCAAACGTCTTTTTACCTTAAGTACACAATGCACTATTATATTTTTATTAGATTCACCTTCACTTTGCCTTGAGTTAAAATTAATTCAGTAGAAATCAATTCAAGTTTTGTTTATTGAACTTAAATTCAATTGAATTTATGTGTATAACCAATTGTTAACTAAAATTTACTGGAATGTAATCTAATTCAAAGGAATTCAATAGAATTATCAATATTCAATTTTCCAGTCAAAGTTATTCACTGGAATTCGGAATTTACCGCCATTTAATAGAGTTCAATGGAATCCCCAGCAAGTCTATGATAGTGATTGGAGGTAAAATGTATTCACTTAAATTTAATTTAATTCAGTAGAATTCGCTGTTCGCTGGAATTCAATTGAATTGAATGGAATGGCCAATATTGATTGAATTAATAAATATTATTCAGTAAAATTTAATTTAATTTAATTTAATTAAACAGAATGCAATATAATTTAATGTACCTAATTATAATACACTGGAATTCCAGGGAATCCACTGGAATTTAATTGTATCAACTAAAATTCAAAGAGATTCACTAGAATTCAATATAATTCAAAGTAATTGAATAGAATGGACTGGAATTCACTGGAAGTCTTTGGTATGGATTGGAAGTCAAGGGTATTAACTGAAATTCCATGTTATATTCACTGGGATTTAATGTAATCAGATGTAATTCACTCAAATGCAATTGAATTCAATTGAAGGATCAATATTCCCTGGATCCAACAGGATTATTCAATGAAATTTAATTTAATTCAACGGAATTTGAAAGAATTCATTCGAATTTTATCTAATTAAATGGAATTAATTTTAATTTACTGGAATTTTATTGGAATTGCGTATGGGTCGTTTACTTGAAATATTATACTTCATATTTTGTTTTATGTAATCTGTGTCATAAACTATAATAATTACTTTAAAAATCTACACTAAAAGTAAGTTTTATTAAGAATTATTTCAATTGAATACATCATGCATAAATTTAGAGATTTGGCCCCTGGTCCAAATTAAAGACCACCATAGATTTTTACGTATATTTCGAGAATGAAAAGCTAAATCGACGCCTCCATTCCATACAGCGAACAAATGCGACGTGAAGCGATATGGAATGGTTGTGTCGAAATCATATGTTGCTATTACATAAATTACCTTTAAAAAGTGCAGAGAAACAATTTCTGAAGTTGTCGAACGATTTTGGAAGGAACTGTTACAAGGAAATTCTTCGAGAAGTACGTAAACGTATTTATTTGTAACTTGTGAACTTCAACTATGTCCCCCCATGTTTATTCTTTGATAATTAATGTTTCTTTGAATATTAGTTTTTTCTACTCCTCTATCCTCGGCTAAAATCAGTCTTTCTCGTAAGACAATTTGAATCCTCTAATAAAGTAAAGATTATTTAAGAAATATGGTCAAAATTCCACTACTATCAAATTTATGTGTTCAACATATCTTGTAAATATATTTTTAAGTATTATTATGTAAAATAAATTGAAAAGGAATCATTCCCATGCAGAAATTTTGCCGTGGCCCCGATGGGGTTCGGATTTGGCCAAATCCGACGCGGATCCGGAAACCGACCTGGGCCTAACCCGTGATGAAACACACGGCCTGATCGGTGCCGAACGTGGCAGCCCGATCTGGCTACCAGGTCGGTCCTGGACCGGATCCCGATTAATTTCCTGTTGATAATATTTATAAAATTTGGGTATTTTTCTAAAATAATTAATAAAAAACAAAGTTAGTCACGATCGATTTCATTTCCCACAGCTTCCGGTTCATCGAAATTAATATTTTCTTCCTCTTCCTCTTCATCTTCATCTTCATCATCAGCTTCAGAACCTAAAATATAATTAAATACACGTTTGTCAGTCTTCTTAGAATATAACCTTATATTTACAAATTGAGACCGTAATTATTTATAGGTATTAAATTATGAGCTGAATTATTTCCTATTAATTAAAAAAAAAAACTAATAATGTCAATTGAGGATAGCCGTGAATATATAAATCTTGATAAACAAATTTAATATTAATTTGAATATTGAGGTTAGGTTTCACTGATTTACTTACTTGCATTTTCGTCTCGTAAATATGGTATCCTGGTTATCGCACGGTGTTCCTGAACCCGTGTAGTGCTTTTACGCTTTGGCATTGTTTATTGAATCCTTTTTCACGTATCACACTTGAAATTTATTTCAAAATTGAATAGCTGTCAAAGCTGCATACACGTGAAAAGAACTACTACGCTACTTCACAGAACACATACTAGGTGTCGTTGTAGGCAGTAACCCGGCCACCGGGTCTGACACGACGCTGAAACCACGAAATATACCCTGTCCGGGACAGACCGGGCCAACCCGATCAGGGCCTGATCGGTAAAATGGATCCAGTATAGCGATTTCTGCATGGGTTGCATTTATTTAGTTGATAAATGTGAAATACCTCAAGTCATCTGTGTCAACTTCAAAAAGATTTAAAAACCAACCGCTGGATATTATTTATTACCACTACCCTCATTACACTTTAAAAAGAATTTTTAAGCATGCTGTCATGACAATATCTTATAATTAACAACTTGGAAATGCAAAGTTTACCTGTGTCACATTCCGAATTGAAATTACCCATATATAGAATTCACTGAAATTTAATGGAATACAGTGGAATTAACTGGAATTCAATAAAGTTAATTGAAAAGCAAATTGATGTAATTATAACTGAAGTTTACTGGTATTCACTACACAGTAAATCTGATGGTATCTTTTTTACTGAAGCGGCATTTATATAATCGAAAAATCTATATCAATCCTGCTACATTCTTAGATCATTCTGTTGCAGGTCAAATTGACACTTTAGATTTATTGTGTAGCATTTAGTCTGATTAACTGAAATCCAATCGTAATTATTTCAGAAAAGAGTTTCATTATAATGTACTAATGTAATGTCACATATTTTGTATAAATTTATTGGACAATCAACCTCTATATCACGGTAGGTCTTTCTGATATATATTTTTAATTTTTATTTTTGACAAATAAATTATTTCCTAATAATTTATAATGTAATTATTCCCAAGACTTCGATATCTGTAATTCGATAACGTGTATATAAGAATCCCGCGTGTTCTCATTGGTAGACTAGTAAAAAACCTCCCATTTTGTATAACACCTGTTGTCCTTTTCCTCTATAAAATAAAAATTGCACTCTGATGCATAACTTTTATCGGTGGACCTTTTTGCCCAAAAAAATGATTGCAAAGAGTATTTTTGTCACAATCAATTGCACATTAAAATCGAATACTTGTAATTAAGCTTATTATTAGCTGTATTGCAGAAGGACCGTGTCGGTTATTTGTAGTCAAGATCATATACTGATAAATGCAATAAGTGCGGAGACCACGCCCTGCTCGAGCGTGTCATTTGAAATCGAAAAGAAAACAACGAAGAAAGCAGTTTGGCCGCTGTCGACGTTCGGTGAAATTCATCCAAAATGTCACAGGAGTTTGACCTTAAAGCGAATGCCAACGCGAGTCTGTTATGCGACAGATACGCATGAGCCCAGCCTCTTGCATAAGTTTTAAAATTTATCCTCCAACCTCTTAGTTTGATGCACCAGGTACGATTATAAATAGAGAGGTAAATTCTTTCAACTGTTAGAGGAGAAGTTCAATATATTCCAATATTATGGAGTAAATTCATTTACTTTCATTAAAACAGGTTTGCAATAAAATTTCTCAAAATTCTAATTTTTCAGTATAAAGAATAATTATGTTGCTTTTATATTACTATTGACGTTAAACAGAAATACGATAATTGATAAAAAAAATGTATTTAAGATATGAGTAACAAAATTCAGGAGGGCAAAATACCTTCTTAATTTTGTTTAATAATCTTGAAAATTTTAATATATTTGTGCATCATTTGAGTAATATTATTTTCCATGAAACTGAACATTTCGAATCTAGTATCAAATTCCTCTTCAGGGGCCTTTGAGAGGTTCATCTAAATAAGGTCCACCTGACTATATTTGTTTAGAATTTTAGATCATGAATGTGTTGTGTGAATGCTAGTTTTGTAGTCGTTGATCTCCTAGGAATAAAACCATGCTGACATGTTGACATCTAGGAAATGATAGAATTATAAATCATGTAATATAGACACCTCTCAAAGATCTTCAAAATAGCACAGAAAAAATTGGGGTTTCCATCAGAACCAATTTTTGGTTCCAAAGGAGCTGCTACAAAAAGGAACCTCTCTTGCTGAAAAGGAACCCAAAATGATAAATGGTTCCTAAATGAACCCAAAGTGTGGATTCAAATGGTTCTAATAGAGCCTTTTTGTCACTTCTGCCTTGACTCACTTCAAAGATTGTACAAGTTAATGATGCACATTTTGCTTTATAATTCGAATTAAATAATATTGCACTGGGAAAAATTTAATGAAGAAACTAAAATCATAGACCTTAGTCATTCTTGAAAGAAAGATATAGCACATGAAATGTGACAGTTTTTAAGGTTATGTTGAAAATCTGAAGTTTTCCACTGCGCATGCACAAGAAGCGCGGGACTATTTAAAATGATATAATATGCACTTGCAATATTAGGTTAATATTAAATTTTTTCAAGAAACTAGGTGTTTCTATAATTCAATTTAATTTGTTTTAAAGAAGAATAAAAAACGTTTGTTGATATTCATCTGTATGACTATTCATAGTATTTATTGATTTCAAATAGGCCCGCGCTTCTCGGCACATGCGCAGTTGAAAACGTCGGCACCCGCCGATGGCGAGTTCCGTGACCGACGCGATGGATGAATGTAGCCCGTAAAGCTTCGCTCCAATCGTAGTGCGTTTTTGAATATTCTCGAGAGTGCGTTTTGTCCTGCCAGTGAAAGGGCTGTGAGTGAAGGGTCGCGCACCCTAATTGTCGTTATAGGTCGTCAACGCAAACCCTCGTAGTTCGATTTCCAGTTTTAACTTAACCTCCTCGCCGGCTGGCGGGGGCGGTGGTGTCGCGCGTAAGCGCGGGAAACGTGGAGCAGGCGACAAAATTGTGGTAGCATGGCTACGCACAATAACGAGTTCGAGGATTCAGGGGGGGCTACTTCCCTGTCATCCTCTTTTAACATTGATCTTTTATCATCTGTTTCCCCTCAAACAGCAGATGCCCTATTGTTTCCGAAACAAACACACGATACAAACACAGAAAAGCACGTGGACACTGACACTGATACCAACACTAGAAAAAACAAAAAGACTAAACTCAGGGGGGTTCATAAACACCAACACGAGTCGAAACGCCACAAGTTGTTGAAATCCAACCTAAAACTGACAGACATCCACTCGAAAACAGACCCTGCCGGCGATACCCCTTTCCCAGACATAGACAGTGTGCAGATGGAGGACGTGACAGAAATTGACAGTCCCAATGCTGCCAACGTGGAGTCCTCGCAACTCTCTGCTTTCAACAATGAGCGCACGATTCAATCCTCGAATGCAGAAAGAACGTTTTCTGAAACAAATCCTAACCTTACTTATTCTTTCAGGAAAAAAGGACCGAACACCACTTACCGTTTCCCCGAGTCCCAGCTGGGACAATGTAAAGTGATCATTCGAAGGGATCCAGATTCTGATAAAGCAAAGGAACCCCTAAACAAAGTGTACTTTGGCCGATATGTGCTTTCCAACGGATCCCCACATAAAAAGGCAGTTGTTGACATCAA
>CAKNYM010046702.1:106652-120844 GCA_932195095.1 Andricus curvator
AATGTAAACCTTAAGTTCGCTTAAGGAATTAGAGGAAGAAGAAGAAGACCCGCCGATGGCCATCTATCAGATATAAACGAACTAAAAAGGAACACTTAATAAGAGTTCCTTTAGAGCCTAAGTTCTAAATGATTTCAAGTTTTACTTGAGCCGCAACATTACTGAACCCTAATTTTTTTCTGTGAATATATTGTATAACTAGGGGGAGATCTTTCTATTTCTACAATGAGGAAAATATTTTCAGGACGAGTCGTCGAAACAGAAAGATCTTCCCCGAGTCACACACGATACTTTTTTTAACATCCACTATGAATGAGGCACTTTTCATACCTGTGGATAGGTTCCGCAATTTCGTTTTTCGAAGATGCAGAGCAAAGAGGGAAAAAGCTGATTTGCCAGTGGAGAAGTTTAACATATTTAACCTATTATGACAATTATGGTGGCACTGAAATACGAAATCACACGAAACACGAACTTGGCTTCCCTTCTAGAAATAATCGATTGGACACGATTCATAACGATTGAGAGTGATCAAAAGTTGAATCGGTTTAAATTGTTGCTAATTGTGTCAATTGTTTCCAATCGGGTTGAATTGAGTAAATGCACTTGCCTGCAGTGCGCCCTCTGTAGTTTTCGTTTGTAACACACATAACGCGCACGTGTTTATAGGTTGGAAATTAAATTTTTAACAATTCAACCAAAATTTCAAGTACAAAAAATAGAATGTTTGTTCAGGCGGTATACCGAATGAAGAGTCGAAATTATTTGGGTTAACGGTACGTAAAAATCATGCCATCTAATGATGTGACAGTGATATAGTGTCTTTATCAAGTAGGCAGTAGTAGTTTGATTTAGCAAGTATATTATTGTAAAACGTTTATTTACTTCTTTTTAAAATCATATTGTTGACATTTTTTTTCTTCGAAAGTGTAAAAAACCGCTTGTAAATAATTATCGCAATATCAAAATGCTGTAGTGACAACTTAACCTCTGATTCAGATTAATGGAAACCCAATTGAAAACGATTGGAATCATTAGAACGTAGGAAGGCGCCAATATTTTGAAACTCGGACTAAATAATGTGTAGATAACTCATTAAATTCTTTTAATTTTTAGTAGAAAAACTTGTCCAATCTTTTTAAATGTCTTGCAGAATAACAATTTTGAATTTATAAATAAGTCTGATTTGAAATTCTCGAAAATTTCCAGTTTTAAATATTTAAAATACTCAATTTTGAATATTTCAAATAATTTGTTTTGCAATGCCTAATCTTAAAATCTTTGAATTTTAAAGGTTTCAAATTTTTTATTTTATAGTATTAGATTGTTCAGAAGGCTTTATGTAATTAAAAAGTTAAATAAATTAACAATGATTGACAGAAATGGACTTGGAGATTTAAATATTTAAAAACTGTTACAGATTAAACTATTTTTAAATTTAAACATGAAAAATTGTAGTATTTACAGGCGAAATAGTTCAAAATTGTATTAAATACATGCAGGAATCATCGCAACAACTGGTTTTCCTTCCCCAAGCACAGACAATTTCAAGGGTGGCGATTCGGCGGTCGATTTCAAATTCCGGTCAAGTTTTTCAATTTTCCCAGTCAACTAAAAGTAACATATTCATATTTGCCGCAAAACGCAAACCTTTATTTTAATTCATGACGTTCATTCTGAACATCCTTTAACACAATGAAATAGTTAAACTTTTAGTTGAAAAAATTATTTTCAACAAAAAAAAAACGGATTTTCAAAAAAAAAGTTGAATTTTCAACCAAAGTGATGAGTTTTCAAACAAAATTATGAATCTTCAACTGAATAGTTAAATTTAAAAAAAAAGTTTTAACTAAAATTATGAATATTTAACTCGAACACTTTAATTTTCAACCAAAAAGATGAATTTTTAAACCAGAAGATTAATTTTCAAATAAAAAGAATCATTTTGTACTAAAAATACAATTTTTCAACAAAATACATGAATTTGAAAAAAAAATTGTTGAATTGTTGATTAAAGGAGACAAATTTTCAACCAAATAGTTGCATTTTGAAGCAAAAAAAATAATAATTTTTAACCGAAAATGGAATAGTAATATTTTTAGTAAAAAAAATTAATTTTAAACCAAACATAAGTGTTTTCAACTAAAACAATGAATATTCAACTGAAACAGTTGAATTTTCAAGCAAAAAAATTAGTTTTTACTGAAAAATATAAATTGTCAACCAAAACTTAAATAATTAAATTTCAATTTAAAAAAACTCATGTTTAACCAAATAAACGAAGTGATGAGTTTTCAAATAAAATTGTAAATATTCAACTGAAATAGTTGAATTTTTAACCAGACGGATGAATTTTTCACTGAAATGATGAATCTTTAAGTAGAATAATTGAATTTTGGACCAAGAAGATGAATTTCTACCAAAAGACGAATTTCCAACTAAAAAAGAAAAAGAATGTTCACCAAAAAAAGAAAGTTAAAAAAAGAGAAGAATTTGTAACTAAAATTATGGAATATTCAACTGGAATAATAGTTACATTTTCATTTTAAAAAATAATAATTTTCAACCGAAAAACCTTCAAAGAAAAAGAATAGTTGAATTTTATGCCAAAAAGATGAATTTTCAGCCATAAAGATTATCTTATTTACAAAAAAAAGTCAGATTTTCCACAAAGTACATAAATTTTCAAACAAATAGTTTAATTTTCAAATGCAAAATATCGATTTTCAACGAAATAGTTGAAGTTTCACCACAAAAAGATGAATTTTAAATTAAAATGATGAATCTTCCAAGTGAGAGTGATAGTGGAACAGAGGTTGACGAATTAACAAGTAAAAATCAGTTAAAAA
The DNA here is from genome assembly GCA_932195095.1 of Andricus curvator. NCBI lineage: Eukaryota > Metazoa > Arthropoda > Insecta > Hymenoptera > Cynipidae > Andricus > Andricus curvator. The sequence continues at coordinate 109,502 of CAKNYM010046702.1, forward strand.
GATCAGTTAATTTTAATTGTTCTGTACCTAAAATACTTTAAGTAATTTACTTAATAAATTACACGTTTTTTATACAAAATTATAGGCAATGAAATGAATAATTTGATGAAAACACTTCACCACATTGGCAAATTTGTTGATAACAGCACTCTCAGCTCGCGGAAATTATTACAAAACATTTATTTATTTTTTTTCATGAACATATTGCTTGAAATGTGTTGTCTTGAAAAAAAGTAAATAAACGTTTTCAAATAATTCCCGCGAGACGAAAGTGCTGCCATCAAATTGCCACTTCATAACCTCGAAATCCTACTACCGATTGGCCCGATTGGGAACGATTGAAACTTTGCAACACTCAATCGTTCCCAATCGTGCACACACGATTAAGAAACACGATTAGAAACAATTCAAATTTCTTTCTATCGTTCTGAATTGTTGTCAATTAATTATTTCTAGAAGGGTTAGCAGTTCTAACAACAGCTGTGGAGTTCCCGCCCTATATCGCTATACTATCATCCTTACAGACATCGACTTTTAAAGAAATATAGTCTGTCGTCAACACGATATTCGCACATTGACATGAATACAACTCATATTCTTTCGATGACTTCGTTTTTCTAGTCCCTCGGGAGTAGAAACTACTTTCTACTCACACCACGCGAAAAACAAGATTGTTGGCCCGCTCCACAGGCATTAAAAAGGGCCGAAATCATGGGGGTGTTATAAAAAGTTATTTATTAATGAGACTTCCCCTTTTTTTAAACGGGACAAACCCTTGTCTGCTTCCAGGCATCTGAGAACGTTCCAAAACGCTGAGTTGATCGAGACTGTTAGCGAAGTAATCAATGTTGCTGAAAAGTCCTTAATTCAAAAACTCGTATAAGATCAGTGCCCACAGTATGTTCGCGTGGAAGTTTCTTAGCTTTCGTAACATCATTTCCTTTAATTCTCAGCACATTCGCAACTAACTGATGGCTTTGTACGGAATGTACATTTAAGAGTATCACGTTGAGTAGAGAATATGAATATTTTGAGAACATTTGAATTTAAAAATTTTTTATTTAAAATTTTGTTTAAAAAACCAAAATAATTCTTAAAAAACAATGAACAATCATATTGAAAAAAGGAGATCTCAGAAATTTTAATTGAGTTTCTAGATAAAGTCAAATAACATAAATTACTTATAAAAATAGAATAGAGTTTTCAAAATTGTCCCATCAATCAATTTAAAATCAATTAAAAGTTAAAATATCAAAAACATTAGAAAAAGTAATATAAATCATATTTTCACTGAAAATAAAGAATAAATTTATTAAAAACATAGAAGTAAAGATAACAAGGTATGGTATCCCAAAATGTTATCAAATAATGTATAAGTTAAATATTAAGGTACTCAATGGTACATGACAGAATTATGCACATATCTATTATATATGGCATCTTCCTCAGATAGCCTTTGGTTATAGGTAACGAGGGTATAAAAACTTATTTTAGATAAGTATCTGGGTGATATATAAATTGTAAATTATGTACATCCTATTAGCAACCTTATCTTTTGATAAGTACCAGGATGACATTTTTTTAAATGATTAAAAAAAAAAGTTTTGGTGAAATTGATTGTTTTTTTTAGAAAAATGGATTTTAATGAAATTGACAGAAATTGGGGTAATGGGATTGATGTGATAGGTGGACCTGTGAAAACATCAAACAATTTTACTTAATGAGTAATAAATTAAGGTCAATCATTTTACAACAAGTACTTTTTGATCAAATGTAAAATTCATGGAGTTTTTCCTAAGAAGATTTTTGACATCAATAAAAATGTTAGCTTTGATTTCAAAAACAAAAGAAACAAAGAAAAGTTTGATGTAAATACTGACAAATTTAAAAAAAAATCTCTCTTAAATTTGACTATCAAGGAATGCAATTCACAGATACATTCTTTGAATGTTAAGATAAAACAAATTGTTGAGAAATAGTCTTTTCAAAACATAAGGTTACACATGGTCATGATTTTATTTTGAATGATATTAAATTTCTTTATCTTGAAAAAAATCAGAAGAAGAGATAATTCATGGAGATGTTATTTATAAAGAGAGAAGGTAACAAGGCTATCAACTTAAGAAGGGACCTCTCAAGATATAACAAAGTATGGGATAAAGTAATTAATTGGTTAAAGTAATTCCTTTGACTTGATAATAGAATAATTTTCTTTTCTATTAAACAATCAATTTCTCAATGAATAATTTTGATTAAATTAAACTTAATCAATTTTTAATGAATATTTTCTTTACAGGTTATATTAATTTTTTCATACCTTTAGTTATTCCCTACACTGTTAGAAAAAGTTGTACTAGATTTATTATACATGTAATGGAAGCAAGAATGCACAACATGAAATTAAATTTAGTATATCAGCTTACAGTAAATTTAGTATATTCATACTGAATTTAGTATACACGTATATGAAATTTAGTATACGCGTGTACTAAATTCAGTATAAATATACTAAATTTACTGTACGCCGGTATACTAAATTTAATTTCATGTTGTGCATTCTTGCTTCCATTACATGTATACTAAATTTAGAAAATATTTTTCTAACAGTGTATAAATAATCCCTGATGAGGAGGTTTAAATTTACCTCGAAACATGTTGGTCCCCTCGTAAAAAGGACGGAGAAAGGAAAAAGTGAGAGTTTGGTTTTTGGTTGACTTTTTCCCTTTTTTCTCCATCTTTTTTTCATTATGTCATTCTTGTCTCTAATGAGCCGAAAAGTGAGGTTGTTTTGAATTTTATTTTTCAATTAAGAATATTCTTCCTGCTTAGTTAGCAAAAATTATTCATGAGAAAATGAAATTGTTTTCAATCTTAATTAAAAAATTTTTATTGAGACACTAAACATATGATTCTTTCCAATCTGCAGGGTTTGCTTATGAATAATTTTAAGATTTCTTTAAATTGAGTTTACATAGTTTTACCTCAATTTTAGTAAGAAATCTTTTCTTTCATTTAAAAAATTGGTGTAAAAAGTATGCATTATATTTTAACAAGAATTTTTAGAAATTTATTTAATATTTTGGATTGTTTTCTTTTCCTAATTGGAAAATTTAATAATCTAAATAGATTGGTCTTAGAATCACCCACAAATAATTACATTGTTTGTAATTGATGAAACTTGCTGAATAAAGATTTCAGTTTACTTGCGTTTTCCCAATGCATCACATTGGTGAAGATTCAAATTTATAACTTTGTAATTGCTTTTTAATTTGCATTGCTGAGGCTTTCATTTCCAATAGTCTACCTTCTACAATAGTAGCTTCTTTCAAATCCATTATTAACTATGTATCATATAGTTTTAGAGCGAGATAATGGTGGGTATAAAGTAATTCAACATTTGACGCTATAAATTTTTTAATTTAAGTCCTTCAGCTTCAGATATGTCGAAAAGTACTTTTTTTAAACGTGAAGTATATAAAATTGGCTGCTTCGATGATGACTTACTGTGCAATCCTAAAAGAAAGGTATTAAGGCTTTGGATAATATTCTTCGTCTGTAAGTCAGTCGGTGGCAGGAAGCAGAACTTATAATTACTTAAATGGATTTCGCGCCATACTTAAGGACCCTGGCAAAAAACTAGCGAGAGCGAGAGTGAGAGAGAGAAATTCCTTGACTTTCAGTTTGAGGCGGCAACATAAATAGCAATGCTCTACTATAAGAAGGCTCCGCAAAATTCTTATTAACTGCACGCAACACTCATTGCAGCATCGTCAAATGTCAGGTAAATGCCGATTTTCGAATGGTTGAAAATTTCTAAAAATACTTCATAAATTAAGATCCAAATTTTATTCTCAAAGAATAAAGAGAATAACACCGAGAAAACTCAAGCTTTTTTACAATAAAATTGAATAAAAACGCTGCAAACAGTTGACAATAATGTCGACTACTAAATTGATAATTATAATTACATTCACAGCTTCTAATGTAGTTTTTAACGGTCTCCTGCGTTTTTATCCAATTTTAAGATAAAATAAAGCTTGGAGTTTTACTGTGAACTTCAAAATTTGTAGGCATCTTCAATTTTATGAAATATCAATTCGATATTAATTTTATTTTAGTTGCTATATTAAACAATATTCAATTTTTTTAGTCACAGGTTTATATATTCGACTGCGTAAATACAGCAGAAGCAAAAAATATGTATTATATAAATTAAATACTAAGAAGTAGTTAAAATGACTGATTAATATCAGTTAATGTTAAAAGGTTATGTAAATTAGGCATGATTGATTGGTACAGTGGAATGCATAGTATTACGGAACTATGACTCGAGGTAATTTTAAAACATGAAAATTATCGAAAAGGAAATTCCGAGCTTCGACATTATGTTGCATAGTGAAAATTACTATCAAGTTAGATATTTTTTACCCGTATTGCCACTCAGAATAAAATAAGAAGTAATAATACTTTTTAATAATGAATTTCGAAAATAAATAATGAGCTAATTATGCACGATGATTTACTGTTATTGTACATCTTATCTAGTTTCTAATTATTTTCTTACAATCTGTTTCTCTCCATAAATTGTTATTTTTCGATAGTGATTATATTTTCATACCAGCACTTGTAATAAGTGCCGCATATGTGTTCTCATAATAACTTCTTATGTATTAAACCAACGTAATAAGTTCCTATAAGCATGTATAATCAGTTCTTCGACCTGTTGACTATGGTGCAATAGACTTTTGCTTACAATGTGTGTTTTAGGTCTTTGAACGAAGGTAATTGCACATCACAGTAATAGCAATTGTCGAAGACCAGCGAGCAATAAATGTCAGTCAACAATATGTCACTAGGCAAAAGATGATGTGATCGCCTACGTAAATATACATTATGTATTGATGGACGAGTCGATATACATTTATTAGTGCACTCCAGGCTAATAACTCTCTCATGGAAAAAAAGCAATTGATCTCGAGTTAACCGTTAAAGGGTATCAAAAGATATTATGGTTCTGTTTACAAATTACAGCGGTATTTGTCGCGTGTATCAATAATACTACTCAAGACGTGTACATAAAGTTTGAGACAACATCATCGAAACAGTTCATAAATTAGTCTATCATCCACAAAATGTTGATAATTAATGCAAATTCATTATATCAATTTGACAATATGAATAAAGTAATATCCTTACCTGGACTTTCTGTCTATTTTCATCAGGGAAATAGAAAAACAATGAAAATCATTCGAATATTCTGCAATGTTTTAGAATATTCTTCAAAGCTCTTGAGTATTTTTGAATTTTCTTAAATGTATTCAAATAATCTGCAATTTTTAACAGAATATTCCATCTAGTATAATCTAGTAAAGTAATGCAATAAAATGATTTGAAATTTTCTTGACTTTTGGAGAATGTTCTGAAATATTCTAGAATATTTTATAATGTTTTAGAATATTCCGAATCTTCTAAATTATTATTGAATGTTTTAGAATGTTCCAGAATGTTCTAGACTATCAGAACTTCCCTTGTGAAAAAGAAGCATTAGTAAGTATAGGATCCAGTACTTTTTTCGCGAAAATGTATTGGGTTTCCAATACTTATTCGCCAAAAAAGTATTAGATCTAATACTTACCAATATATCTTTTTCATAAGGGATATCATACAGTGATTTCGTAGAATGTGGAATATCCTGGAATATTGTGGAATGCCGTAGAATTTTCCAAAATGGTTTAAAATTCTAAGGGAGGCAGTGTCTGTGTGTACCGAAAAAAGCAGGCTATTTGTACCGAAATTTCGGTACCTTAATGAATTATATTGCATTTATCATATTGATTTCTAGGATTCTCTAAACATTCTGAAATTATCCATTTTAAAATGTTCTTCACCTTCACCGACTATCTCTCTCTAGGGATCACGTAACCTTATAGCTGGTGGGAGCGCTTAAGTGTCTCATCATACTAGAGACTTGGAAAATGTGAACCAGATGGATTGCACCGCGAGGTGTGACTACTCTCGAGAACTGACGGTCTCTAGTTTGCGGAACCTGAACTTCGAAGGGATAATAGCACAGTCCCCTGGAATATCGAGGGCGCTAGTCCTGATGCTCCCCAGCCATGATGTGATCGCCGTGTGTGCTGAATGGCACCAGGGTTAACACCCCGACGTGCCCCCTCAATCGAGGCAGACACATGGAAGTCACAAAGGAGGTGTCTTAGCAGAGACTTTGCGATACCAGGTCGAATCCCTTAGTACATAGACTCTCCCCCTGCAAGTGGGGCTCTGCAGAAGGTGTTCTTTACTTTCATATCTACTCGCGGGACCAAAATGGCCGATACAAACAAAACAGAACAGAATTACGATGGCTCTGAACCGGTACCCTCTTCTAACCTACCGCCAAAGGGCGACAGATCCTCACGGGCCATGCTACCAAAAGCAGTAAAGATATCTAATACTGATAAAAACAACCAAGTTTCCACGGATTTCAAGCAGCAGCTAAGGCTCCTCACAAGGAGCCTTGTATATCGCAACATCAGCCGGAGCAACTCCTCGAGATCGATTTACGGGCAAGGGGTAACAGGAAATCGAAACGGTACAAGGCTCTGAAAACACAGGGCCTTGCTTTCGCGCAGATGGCTAACAACGCTTTGGTAAGAGTTATCCTCGCGTCGGGTTATCATAAAGCCTGTCTAACTTCCAAGGATCTGGAAGGCTGTCGGAGGAAATCTGTAAAGAGATTGACGCATTAAACCTAGAGTCTGAGCTTTCAAAATCCCACTCTTCAAATCAATTCTTGGAGAGTATACTCCAACAGACAGGGAAGTAGACCGTAGGGGACAGGCTGGATTCTAGCCGTGGGTCTCCCCGAAACCACAATCAAGGCCCTTGTGGCTCTAGATTACCGACCCTGTCTAGGAGCCAGTAGGGTCACCTTACGGGTGACCCAACCGGGCTTTGTAAGGGACCTAGAAGCATCCAGAGATATCACGAATTAGGCTATCAATGACTGAGATGGGAATCGTCATGATGTAGATAAATTTGCACCACAGCAAAGGCGCCTCGGCGGTTCTAACCAGGCGTATGGCAGTGGTGCATACAGACACTGTCCTATTCCAAGAACACTGGTTATACAGGAAAAGCATTAGTGGCTTAGAAGCCTTGATATCAGGAATGTCGAATGGCCTATAGGGTTCTTCTGCCCCTTTATATCACCGGGGGCGGATGGCATCTATCCTGTGCTCTTATAAAAGGGCATGGATTTCATCGTCCCCCCACTGACAAAGCTATTTACGGCAAGTATTGTCCTTAAACACGTGCGATCGGCATGAAAGTACAGCAGAGTGGCCTTCATTTCCAAACCTGCTGCTAAAGATTTCCGGCAGATCATTTTAACGTCCATCATTCTGAACCGATATCGAACCGTGAAAGGAACGTTTCGAACAAGCAGCAATCTCCGAGCAAACCTTTGAGAAAAGAACGCTGATTTTAGATCATGAAGAGTTTCATAACTTTTTTATTTTTGAATGTTAAAAGAAAACAAGAAAGTAACTTTGAGCTATTGGTTAGCTCTATTGAATCGCGAAAAGAGCGCTTTAAAAAATAACAATGTGCGAGAAAGCCCTTGTCAAATATCGGCGTGTCCCAAAAAAACTCAAATTTTGACACCAAAAGAGTTGCGTAACTGTTTTATTTTTGAAATATGAAAAAAAAACAATCAAGTTATTTCAAGCTATTACTTAACTCTATCAAACTTTTTATTTTTCGAATTAATAAAAAAGAAGTACATTCGAGCTTCTATACTTAGATACTTCTTGATACATTACTTAAAACTCTATTGAATGGTGAAAAGACAATCCAAGACTTGCAACCATCAGGTAGTGGTGCCCATGGCATCTTTCCAATCATCCCCGGAACAATTATTATATAAATTAGGGGTCACGAATGAGAAGTCTGGAAGCAAAGGGATTGGCCTGGATGATTGGCAAACGTGTATGCCATTTTTTAGATACATGCATTCCGATTAGTCTAATGAAGAGTAAATGTTCCAAAGCAGTGGAGGAACTGTGAGAGCTGCCCTACCAGGGATGACGGCTGTTGAAGACACTTCCAACAAAGACTGAATCAGAATTGAAGGCTACGATGGAATCAAATAGCCTTGTCTAAGGATGGAATAGAATGGAATTATGAAATAAACGAACAAAACATGATAAATATATTTTTTGAACAAAATTAGTTATACATGGTTTTAATATTTTCTGGACCCAAAAAATATGATTATTAACACTTTGTTCACAAAAAATCTATCCCATTTAAATTGCACTTTGGAAATTGTGTAACCTTCAATCTATATAAACTAAAATCCATTTATTTCGTACTAATATGTTCAGTATGATATAAAAACGGCGATACCACGCTGGAAACACCAGTTCTCGTAAGATCACTGAAGTTAAGCATTGTTGGGCGCGGTTAGTACTTGGATGGGTAACCGTTCAGGAATACCTGCGTGCTGTTGGCCCGTCGTGGGTGTGGTGGGCCCACATTGGTAGTAAATATCCACCTAGAAACACTACCCGAATCGGGTAGTGAGGCAATGAACTTTCGAGTTCGAACTGCTAATCAATGTATGTATGTATGATATAAAAACTGCACAAATCCAAACTGATAGATTCTATAGTTCGATAATATTGGATAACCAGCTATTACACTATTTATTATAATATTTACATCATTCTTCTATCTTTGGTGTGTTTGAAATACAGCATTTGTCTAATTATTGAAGAATTAACTCGAATGAATTTATCAGGTTTTGTTGACTTACTCCTCAACTATGCGAGGAGGGACCACTGTAGACCGAGACCATCAAGAGCTCTCTTTCCAAAGAGTTGATAGAAACAACTAGAGTTTGTATGATGTTTTCTAAATCGTTTACCGAAGAGATTCCCTTCTTCATTATTCCGCGACAATTTCACTGCACAATTCTTAATTTATTTATTTGAGTCATTTTGATATCCTTAGGTTTTACTTCTTATTCAGATTCCCAGAGCCAGATTGCCCCGCTGAATTGGTTCTATTTTGGAATTCAAGCCAAGAATTGAAGAGGGATTTAAGACTATTCGAGATACGGTTGAAAAAATTATCCCCTTCCTCTTGTTTTGAGGAGGTGTCAGATATTATAATGGAAGAGAGACCCGTGAGAGCCGCGATTATGTTGATGATTATGGATATAGCGTCCGTATTGTGTTTATTAATCAATTAAGAAGATGGGGGTTGCAAGGCGAAACCACTCGACAACAAGAAGTTAGGATCCGGCCGATTGTGCTGCGAAATTCGTGGGGGCTTGTTTGGCAAACGAGTTGGGATGTTGTAAGCATCATCGAGAAACGAGGGTTCAAATCGGGATGATCGGAGAAGTTTACAAAGGAAGTGGAGTGATGAGATGTTTGCCAGCATGGGATCGAAATTGTTTTTGGAATTGCTATTCTGAACAATTTTATGAGGTTGGGAGATGATTTAAGTTAAAATTGCAGCATTTAGAAGCGCTGTCCAGGTTTGTGCTAATATGTCCGTATCTGAGACACTTAAGACACATTTTTACTTGTGGGGTGTAAATTTGATCTGCTGATGAAAACTTGAAGATTGCAACTTTATCAGGTAGAGTTGTGCCTTCAAAGGTTATTTGAATTCATTTGGAGGAGGTAATTAATTTTGCGCCAGTATCTCTATTAGTGACCTTTCTACTAAGACGACGAGCATTCACCGCAGAGGCCGTATCTCTCAAGTAGCCAAGGATCTCTAGATTGTCTCGAATTTCTTTTTCGGAAAGTTCAAGGGGACGTTTTTAACGACACCTTGATAGGTTACGAAGCTACCCGAGACAAAAGCAAACAGACCTTTATTTTTTGAAGTTTGAGAGTCGTTGAAGATTCTATTTGCGTCTTAGTACGATTTAGCGGTGACGCATAATTTTCCAAAGCCCAAACTTTTTATATTTAATGCAGCTTCTCTGTAGAGAAGGGTGACATCTTTACCGCAAGTCATGGGGTTGAATCCTCCTTGGCTCACTTGGAGAAATGCTGTCTTTGGATCCTGACCTAGCATGGAACTTTCTGTTTGTAGCTATAACAGACATATGTGTGTTATATATACACTAGACTTTCGATTTAAGCACGAGTTTGCTTCTGACCTTGGCTTCAATCGAAAGTCTCTGAACGTAAACAGTCAGGACCGTGTCGTAATGTTTCGCAATGTGACGAACTCCCCTTTCGGCCCCGTGGCTCCTCTGATCCACCGGCGTCAATTCTTGAAACGCATAAATCGAAAGTCTAGTGTAGTTTATAACACTGATATTCTTCATTTGTTTCATACAGAAAAATTTCTAAAGTAAATGAAAATATCATTGCCTTGTCCACTATATATAAATTATATATAACTTTTTTACCTAGGGTTAACTCATCTTTATTGAAATCGATTTGTGACGCTTGTTCTCGCATAGTTCGTAAGAATCTTTACCACGGTCTTGGAATTTGAATTTCTGGGAAAGTGACATCAAACCGTCAATAGCTAATTACGCAGCACCCGGATCAGGTGGGTGGGGAGGGATTGCTCCCCTCCAGTCATCGGGTAACCTAACGTTAGTTGCCATGCTCTCGCTTCATCAACCAAGGAGCCGAAGAAATTCAGGAAAATTACCGCTCACGAATATGTGCTCACGGACTAAAAACGACCGACGCCTGTGCTTTTAGGTTAAGCGTGCCAAAGCTGGCGATCCTTGGATAATATGGCAGGATTTTTTTATCACGATGCTCAAATGCTTTGAGACACTCTATAACAACATAGTTTCACTCTATGTAAACTTCGTTTTCTCAAAAATAGCATGAATTATACTAATCACGTACGACTGCCATAAAGGTTTGCGCCAAACTCCGTTGACTGAGTCGTCTGTTATCCCTCACGTACTCATGTCAATGTATGTCTCATTTTGGAACGTTTATCGTTTTTATAAAATATTCTGGAAGATTTTATTATGTTATGGCCAACGGCCATACCACGCTGAAAAAACCAGTTCTCGTCAGATCACTGAAGTTAAGCAGCGTTGGGCGCGGTTAGTACTTGGATGGGTGACCATTCGAGAATACTGCGTGCTGTTGACATATTATGGGTGTGGTGAGCCCACACTTGTAGTTATTTACTACAAGAAACTATCCACCTAGAAACACTACCCAAATCGGGTAGTGTCACGCCTACCCTGATAGGGAAATGGCTTAATGGTATACATGTAATGCGTGGCGTGGCGTGGCGTGGCGTGGCGTGGCGTGGCGTGGCGTGGCGTGGCGTGGCGTGGCT
>CAKNYM010046703.1:0-40756 GCA_932195095.1 Andricus curvator
TGAACTTTCGAGTTCGAACTGCTAATCTATAATAATAATAATAAAATCTTAACCCTATATCTTAAATGTTCAGCCATATGGCCTAGGGCGCGCGTCTGTCGAATATCGCATTTCGCGCTCGATAATATATTTGCCTCTATGCTATGCTCTATGCGCTCGGTCTTTGTATTTCCCCCACATTCGTGCTTAAACCTGTTAAAATAAAAAGTCGAACCACCGACAACTGTAATTTAGTGATTTTTAATTCTCTTTTGTTAAAGCTCCTTCGTCTTTCCAACGAAAGCATTCTCATCATGTGTCTCATGATTCGCACTCGATTAAAGTATGTTCATACCGCAAACTTTTCTATTATTATGTTCAACTCTATTATATTTAATGTATATTATATTAATTTCTGTATCTCGGTCCTGGACACCTTATTCAGATATTGCAAAATGACGTGAACTCTTTATTTTTCATGATTATGTTAATTAATGATTGCGAATGCATTAATCTTTATTCGCAGCTACCCTGACAAATGTATCATTTTGATGAATGTATATTATTACAATTCACAATGCGTATTGATATTGAAACAGATGTATTTTCATTGTCTTGTTTTTATAATAAAAAAAAATACGCGTCCCATGAAAAAATGGTGAACAGAAAACTTTTAGGTCTAATTTAGACAAACAATTTTGCCATCAAACATTTTACTGTACCTCGTGTAGTTTTTCTAAACATTTAATTGGTTTATTTTTAATGTAACTTTTCACGATTGAAACAAAAAGTTTGCCACCTATCAAAAAATGATTTACAACAAAGGTCCCCGCACCAAATTTACAGTAAATACCTTTTTGTAAACAATGGGGTTGTTGCATATTTTCAAATAATTTTTTTTCCTAGTAAAATTAAAAAAACGGAAGGAAAGTTTTTTTAAATCAAGTTTAAATATTTTTTTACATTCTCATTCTAATGAAAAGGTATTGGTTTTATGTAAAATTTGGCATAGTCGGTTTTCATCAAATCTCCACGTTTTGAGGCCCCCTGAGCTAGAAAAAACGATTTTTACCAAGGTGTCTGTCTGTCTGTAGCCTGTCTGTCTGTCTGTAGCCACGATAACTTTCGAAAAAATGATCAGATTTGATTGAGCTTTGGCACACTTTTTTATGGCCGAAAAATAGAGAACGAGTTCGTTAACCAGCTATTTTGGATGAAAATCCAAAAAGTGAGCACATTTTGAAAATTTTTGAGACCACTTTTTTTGAAAATTTTTGAGACCACTTTTTTTGAAGATTTGAAAATTCTACGTACGGTTATTAGTAGTACGCAAAATAAGAACAAAATATTCTTGTGACTTTTCGTGATAAAAAACAAATTACTGGAGTTATAGCATTTTCAAAATTCCAAAAAACAAACGAAAATTAACATTTTAAGCCGAAAAACGCACGATATGAAAAAAAGTCGAGAGGAGAAAAACGTTGATTCCTGAACACCCTATAATATTTTCATAACAACTTTTTGAATTTTTCGAAAAATAAAAAATTCAAATTTTGATCGCACAAAAAATTAATGAAAAATCAAAAAAGCCATTTTGCTGTCAAACTATGCAAGATACCAGAAAAGATCATCTGATCAAAATTGTGCACCTAAAAAAGATCTACAAATTTCTTATCATTCACTTTTTGATATGACGCGTAGTTTTTGTTTTATTCGTAAAAAACAGCATTGAAAATAGAAAAATCAAATTTTCAGACGAATATTACCAGCTACGAAAAAATGACCGAAACAAAATTTGTTCATCCAAGGAAGAGGTACAAATTTATTGTGACTTATGTTTCGATAGGATGCGTGGTTTTTGTTTTATTCGTGAAAATAACATTGACAGTAAAAAAAATCAAATTTTTGAAAAAATAATGCAAGGTACGAAAAAATATAAATGAACAAAAATTGTGCTTTCAAAAAAGACTTACAAACCCGTAATCAATTTTTGTGGTAAGAATATATTCAAAATGAAAAAATTAACTTTTTTGATAAACGGCACAAGCTAAAATAAAATGTTAACTAATAAAATTTGTCGCCTGAATTATATCATTACTTTTCATTTGAAATCAAATACAAATTTAGTAATTTGTATATGAAGAACATATAACACGAAGCACAAAGTGCGCCCTCAGTGTATTTACCAAATCGCACGCCGTAAGTGCGCTCAAACTTTTTTGTTTCTATCATACGGTTCAAATGATTTGCAAATCAAATATCGAGCGCGAAGCGCGAGTGTCTGGATGAGAATGTGTTCCTTAAGGTCGATAGAACCTTGAGTAAATAAAGTTCCTTTTCAGTCTAAAATAAAAACAAATTTAACAATCACTTAATATGTAGAGGTTTTGATAATTTTATAATATTTGCAAACAAACTTTTTCTTTTCATCGAAGTCGAACACGAAGTTCAAAAATCTAGAGGAGCCGAGCGTAAAGCGCGATGTAAATACGCCCGTGCGCGTAGCGCGAGGCGAATACATAATCGAGCGCGAAGCGCGAGATAAATATATGATCGAGCGCGAAGCACGAGATCCAACAGTCGCGCGCCCTAGGCGCGCTCAAACTTGCGAGCGAAGCGAGCCGCGCGCGAATCGAGTGATGAGAATGTGCCCGCGAAGCGGGCAGATTTTTTAATGTTTAAAAAGTATATTTTTTGAATTTTTGCGGGAAGTACTTTGCAGGAAGTACTTCATTCTGATTAGCGGGGTTGTCCGGTTGGTGATGAAATATAATATGGCCGCTAGCGACTGAATGGGTAAATAGTAAACATAACCTATTGTAAAAGATATTCAAATTGAGGTTATCTTTGGAAACATTTCATTCTCACGCACTTGATTGATATTATTCATTACTATCTTTTTTAAGGTTTTATATTTTAAGCAAAATTGTATTGATTTTCGACAATTATAAGTAAATAAATATCTCTTGTTAGAAATTGTAAATTGAATTTTCGCCAGCTGTCTGCTAGATACTTCGTTAGTCAATAGATCATTATTCTGATTGGTTACGCGCTTTTTAGGAAGTGACGTTTCAAGGTCACAGAGCTTTTGAATAGGTATTTCAATACTTTTCTTAAACATTTTTTTTCTCCACAATGAAGTTTTCAAAAAATTTTTTAAATACACCAAAATGTTCAGAATGTTATGCAGTATTTAAAAAATATATTACCTAAAATTCATGCAACGACCCCATTCTAAAGATTATTTTTGTGTGTATTTTTGAACCTGCAGAGCAAAAATTCGAAAGAAATAATTGAGAAAAATGGGCAGTTTTTAGACAAACACTTGTCAAAGTTTCAATTTTTTCATGTATTTTGATGGAAAAATGCTTATTTTAGTGGAATGTTTTTTCTCTCACAACCTCTTTGATAGATTTGATTAAAAATTTCACATTTTGACGACCAGACTTACCGAAACAGAAGTCTCATACCTACGAACAAGAAAGATAAACGATTTTTTGGGTAGCAGCATATTTTGGGCGTGTTTTCATACCTTAAAGATCGAAGTATAGAAATCATAATTTCTTAGTAACTAAAATCACTAGAGATTTTTTATTCAACTGCTACGGTATGAAATAATTTACAAAAGAGTAGAGGAAATACCCATAGAAAGAATATGTCTTTTAATTAATTTTAAGGGATGTTTTAACATCCCTTAATCATTGAAACCAGGAAAATGTCATTCCTCAATGAACAAAAACACAAGATATGTTCTGATTAAAATATCAGGGTAGGAATAAATGACTTCAAAATAATTACAAGATACATTTACTAACTAGGATATATCTCTGAATTTACTTAAAGGGTTGTTTTATTATCCCTCGAACATTGAATTCGGAATAACGACATTTCTTAAGAACTAAACTCACACAAGGATTTCTGATTAATCTATGAGGATAGGAAATTATATTGAAGTAACTGGGGAAGGTGTAGACGACAAGGATATGTCTTTGAATTCTTGTAAAGGGTTGTTCAATCATTCCTTCATTTTCTGGTTTCTATAATTAAGGGATGTCTGAACTACCCTGATAATAAATTCAAACGCTGGTCTTGCAAAGAAACGCTTTCTGTGTATGTTTTAAAGTGATTTTGTTGGCCAATGTATCAATAAAAAAATCTCTGGTGCTTTATCCCGTATAAAATATCGATTTCCTTGTTTCAATAATTAAGGAATGATTAAAATACCCTGACAATAAATTCTAATGCAAATCTGTGATTTTAGTTACTAAGAAATAATTATTTTTACACTTGGATGTTTAAGGTATGAAAATGCCCCCAAAACATGCTATATACCCAAAAATTGTTAATCTTTCTAGTTCGTGGGAATGAACCTTTTGTTTCGGTAAGTCTAATTGTCAAAATGTGAAACTTTTAGCCAAATTTATCAAAGGCGATTTGAAAAAAAACATTTCACTAAAATAAGCTTTTTTCTATTAAAATGCATGTAAAAAATGAAACTTTCACAAGTGTTTGTCTATAAACTGTCCATTTTTCTTTCGAATTTTTGCTCTGCAGGTTCGAAAATACAAGAAAGAATTAAATATATAATTTTATACAAAAAGCCATTTATTGTATGTTTGGTGCGGGGTCCTTTGTCTTTCTGGGTGAACAACTTTTATCTATTTATTTTTTTATTTAATTCAGGTATGATTGACCCGATTTATCAGCTTCTTTTTAGTTTTGAAATTATCCGTTTATAGTTTATTGTTCTCCGCGTATGCGCATTCACTGTCACCCCTGTATGATTATAGAACGCCTCATCTTAACTTCAAATGTCAGACGTGATAAACTTGTAAATCATACCTTTGTTACATAAAGTATCATGTGGACCAAGGAGGAAAACGTATTTTAATCCTCGTGTGTTTGTAAAAAACATGTTCGAATAAAAATTTGTATTACTTATATATTATAAGATATATTATATTATAAGACTGTTTCCCCCTATGTAGACAATATACTATTTTTCGTATCTTGCATAGTTTTATCTCAAAAGGCAATTTTTTATTTTTCAGTATTGTTTTGGTGGTTTAAACCAGAACCGTTGGTCGGAACAGGCTGGTTAACGAACTCGTCCTTAAAAACGTGTGCCAATGCGCAGTCCAATACGACTAGTCTTTCAAAAGTCATCCAGTATAGAGACGACAACAATGATGACGACAGACAGACAGAATCGTAAAACCTATTTTTTCGGATTCAGGGAGCTTGAAACGTGAAAATTTATAGAAATCCGCGAGAGACAGTTTGTACATAAAACTAATACCTTCTCCTTATGATGAGGATGTAAAAGGTCCAAAATCGTAAGCCTAATTACGACGGATGAACGGACACCCGACCGAAAGTATTTAGTATCTATAGTCCGCATTTTGAGCCGCAAAAATGACCCCGACCACGCATTTTGTGATGAGACATGAAACTTTGCATAAGAGTTCTGAGGCCTATATGGAATCGATTCAGAATTGTAGTCACTTTAGGCCGAGGGGTAAACCACTCTCAAATCAGAGAGAAAACGTTCATTGCTTTATGGACGTTGTGCTCTGATTTTTCGATATCGATGACGCTAAAGTAACTAAAATAAGGAATGTGTCTTATGAGCCTGTTAGAATAACATCAACGCAAGAGGCGATCGTTATTCGTAACGTTGAAGTGACTCTATGAGTGCAGTTCCACCGACCAAGCTTCGGCGGCGTGGCGTTGCTTATACATGAGTGGCGCGGCCTATCTTGCGCCTTGGAGGTGGAAGGGATACACAGGAGTAATCGAGGAGTCCGAAAGTGGTATTCGCCTTCTCTTTCCGACCTATGTATCCCCTCCACCTGTAAGCCACTGGATACGCCACGCCACTCACCTATAAGCGACGCCACGCAGCCGAAGCTTGGTGGGTGGAACTGTACTCTATCTTTCTTGTAAGCTAGCGATAAGCTCGTTGTCGCAAGGGGCGCTAGAAGTGCCCTGTCCAAAACTTTTTTACCCCCCCCCCCCCTCTCCATGTAACAGACCGTAAAATTTCCTTCGGACCCCCTCACACCTAACCGCAGTTACGTGACATTTTTTGTATTATGTGTAAAAACATAATAGACGTTTTATAAATAAGAAAAAGGTTTTTCAATATGAAGTGCTGTATAGAAATAAATAAAACAATATTTTTATGTAACACTGAAGGCTTTTTAAATATTTTTTTTTATTCACACAAATATTGAAATTACTTACAAGAAAAGAAGTATTATCAGTTTGTTTTTAACCTTATATGAATATAAATTTTATAATATTCTTGAGAAAATTAGAAAAGATTTTTTAATATTTAAAACCTCTCAAATTCCTTAAAATATTTTTAGCTAACTTGAATTTTTCTTGAAATTTTTAAAAATCATTCAAAATGTTTAGAAGTTGCTTTAAAATCTTTCAAATTTTCCTAGGAATTTTAAGCAAATTTGTTTATTCACTTAAAACCTTTCAAAATTCTTTCAAACCTCCTAAAGTTTTGGTTTGAAATCTTTTTAAAAAATCTGCATTTTTTAAAATGTTTTACAGTTTCAAATTCTTTTTCAATCTCTTGAAATCTTCTAAATATTTCTTGAATTTACTCGACTTTTTTTGTTGATTTTTTAATCATACGAAATTGAAATATTTTTCTTTAAAATCTTCTACTCTTTCTCGAAATTTAAGAAAATATTTTGAAATAAAAATTCCTAAAATATCTTATAAGTTTTTATTATTTTCGAATCGTTTTAAAACGGTACGAAATTAATCTTCATGGTAACTAATTTACCTTTTTGGTTGAAATTTCATGTATTTCGTTGAAAATTATTCTCTTTTTGGTAAAAAAATTAATCTTTTAGGTTCAAAATTCATTTCTTTGACTTGAAATTTTATTTTTCATTGGAGATGAATTTTTTTAACTGAAAACTTAACTATTTAATGTTTGGTTGAGCATCAATCTTCTTCAGTTGAAAATTGATTTATTTCTTTAAAAATTTCCGTATTTTGTGGTAGAATGTTAATCTTCTTGGTGACTAATTCACTTTTTGCTTGAAAATTCAACTATTAGGTTGAAAATTCCATCAAAAAATGAAATATTTGGTTGAAAATTCATGTATTTTTTTTTAAATTATTCTGTTTTGGTAGAAAATGAATCTTTTTGGTTGAAAATTCATTTATTTCGTTAAAAATTAGTTTTATTAAATGGAAAATTACTTTTTGTAATTAAAAATTTAACTAAAGTTTTTGTCGCAATTTTTTTTATAGGCATTTAATCTTCTGTTAGAAGATTTATTTGTTTGGTTAAAAATTTAACTTTTTCGCTGAAAATTTAGATTATTAAACTTAAAAACTTATTTCTTTAACTGAAAATTAAACTATTCTATTCTTTGTTAAAAATTTAACTTTTTTAGTTGGAAATTCATGTATTTTGTTTAAAAAATTGTGCTTTTTTGGTAGAAAATTAACCTTTTTGGTTAAAAATTCATGTATTTGGTTTTTTTTATTTTTTTTTTATTGCAGATGCATCATTTTAGTTGAAACTTCATTTCTATTGTTCAAAATTTAACACATTTTTTTGAAAATCCTTTTTTTTACTAAAAATGTAGCCATTCCATTTTTGTTATAAAATTAATCTTCTTCAGTTAAAAATTCAATTATTTTGTCAGAAAATGCATATTTTTGTGCTGTAAATTCAACTCTTTTTTTTTTTAAATTCGTCTTTATGACTTTAAAACTCAACATTTTGGATAAGATTTGTTTTTGTTGATTGAGCAAACTTTCTTGGTTAAAAATTCAACCCTTATTTCGAAAATTCTCATTCTTTGGTTTAGCAGTTTTTTTATTGAAAATGAAAATATTTTATGGTAGAAATATCAACTATTACACTTTGTGTTGAGAAATCATTTTTTTTACAAAGATTCATCAGTTTGTCTGAAAATTTAACTATTTTGTTGAAAATTTCCTTTTCCTTGATTGAAAATTAATAATTTTAACTTAAAATGTTAGATTAAAATTTTACATTAATAAATCTTAAATTTTTGTCAGTTCTTTTTTGGAGAAAGATTAAAAATGTCACGTGCTCGAGTTAGGGGGGGCCCCCCCCCAACAAACGGTTTATATACTAGCCCGACGTGTTCCGAGTTTAGCAGACTCGTCACGAAGAGTAAGACTCGGAGAAATTCACACGTGTAGTAAGCGATCGAATGCTATTTTGCCTTATTCGACGCTTATCCCATCGTTATTCTTCTTAACGGCGCGTTGCGTACGGCTACACTTGTGATTTTTTTCCTTAGTTAAGCAGAATAAAGCTATGCTTATTTTAACACCATCTACAAATTTTTGATTTTAAAAAATCATGATTTTAGAGTGGTTTACCCCTCGCTTTAGGCCTCCAATAAATATAAATATATAAATATAAACTCCCGCTGAAAATAATAATTACACCAATGGATTCTACGTGCAAAATTACTGGAGGAACATTTGTTACATTGTCACTTTCTGGACCCAATCAATTGTAACAGAATAATAAACAATTGATGTCTGCCTGTCCCAATTTCAGTCTTTATGTTTACTATTTTTTTATACCTAATTATTTCGAAAAAGTAAGTCAAAATTTAAGACATGTTACTTTAGTAATTTTTCACGTAGAATCCATTGCAGTGGTTATTCTTAGCGTAATATTGATATTTATTAATTTGTTTGAAAAAAATTATTATTAAATACAAAATTGTGCAACTGATTTTTTATGCCAAAACTCGTTGCTGGTGGCACTTCTAGAATTATAGTAAAGTTACTGGTTACTTTTTTGATATCACTATTTCTTTAACTATGGGTTAAGGCGGACACTGGCATAAAGCGATCGTTTATTATTTTGTTATGACTAACTGGGACAGGCAAGTGATTATGTAACACATGTTCTTTTTGCAAAACCCACCTCGAAAGCAAGGACTTCCGTGCCTCTAAATGTCTAAATGATGTTCAAAGTGCTTCAACCGGACAGAATATTCTAAACATAAAAGTAAGTTATAAATTTATGCATAATAATATTTTTCAAGCATATAATGTAGGCGCAATTATTTCTATTTTTTTTTTGATTAAATAAGACTTTTTGGTTTCCAAAAATAAAATAAAATGTCAACAAAATTGAGGTTAGAGTGCTCATATCGATTCAATTTTAAATCCATTCTGATCAAATCGATCTGGTACTCTAACCTCAAATTATGGACATTTTCTTTTCTTTCGTGAGACTGAAAGGTCGTAAACCCGCAGAAGGATGAAAAATAAGTGCACAAATGTATTTTACACTTAAAAAATATTATGATTCATAAATTTATAACCCTTACTATCCCTCGGGATTTCTCTTATCCTATAGGACCGAACCAATCCCACGGCACCTCATCTATGCTTTGGGAACCTACCCTGTAAAAAGGAGAGCATTGAAGTAGATTATATGGCATTGAAAAAATCATACACTTTAATGCCTATAAATCCAAACAAATTCCGTTTTTGTCCGAATGCGCTTCATGGCATTAGACAGTTTTCGTTCGAATCATTTTGAATCACAGACAAAAATTATGGCATTAAAGTGGCTTCTTTGTGATGCCGTTGATTTAATGCCATTAAATGCACTTGAATGACCGTATCAGTTTAATGCCATGCAATGCCTTCAGCGATCGAAGGCATAGAATGGAACTAATGCCGTTCAATGCTGTTGAATTACCAAATAAGTCGAATGCCATTTAATGCTTTTTCCGACCGGATATATCGAATACAATCAATGCATTGGAATGCCGTTAAATCAACATTTGGACAAAAACAGAATTTGTGTTGATTTATAGGCATTAAAGTGTACAATTTTTTCAATGCCATATAATCCACTTTAATGCTCTCCTATTTACAGGGTAACTATCCCATTAGACCATCTCATCCCTTATCGTATGGGATCTAACCTATCAAGATATATAATAATATATATATATAATAATATATATTATAAGTTAAAGATATATAATTTTATTGATGATATGATTATAAGTTAAAGATATACATATAATAGAGACTCCCACTAACTAGGGTGACCAGGCGTCCCGGTTTTCCGGGACATGTCCCGGTTTTTGGGTATTTTGAGAAGCGTCCCAGTTTGTAGTAAAATATCCCGGTTTTTGTCGAAATACCGAACTTGAAAAAAAAAACATTTTCCTACAGTTCCCTTTTTGCGAAAAATAACAAGTTTCCTTTATTTACAACATAGTAGTTACCGCCTCCAAATTACTGTTCAGAATTCACGACCGTACGACGGTACGAATTGAACTTCAACCAAATAGTTAAATTAAAAAACCAATAAGACGAATTTTTTAAAAGATAGTTAAAGTTGAATTTTCAACCTGAAAACATGAATTTACTACTAAATAGTTGAATCCTCAACAAAAAAGATTAATTTTCAACCAAGAATATTAATTTCTACCAAAAAGACAAATTTTCAACAAAATACATGAAC
Organism: Andricus curvator; assembly: GCA_932195095.1. Classification (NCBI taxonomy): domain Eukaryota; kingdom Metazoa; phylum Arthropoda; class Insecta; order Hymenoptera; family Cynipidae; genus Andricus; species Andricus curvator. The sequence continues at coordinate 10,493 of CAKNYM010046703.1, forward strand.
CTTCTTGTTTGATACATCAATTTTTCTTGTTGAAAATTCATCATTTAAAATATCAATTTTCAACCAAAATAGTTGAACTTTCGACCAAAAATATGAATTTTCAACCAAATAGTTTAATTTCCTACAAAATTGTTGAATTTTCAAGACAAAGAAACGAATTTTCTATCAAACTTTTGAATTTTCAACCAGAAAATATGCAGGTTGAACAAAATAGTTGAATCCTCAATTGAAATAGATTAATTTTTAAACAAGAAGATCATTTTCTATAAAAAAGAAGAATTTTCAACAAAATACGTGAATTTTCAACCAAATAGTTGAATTTTCAAATAGAAAAAGTCAATTTTCAATTAAAAATATCAATTTTTAACCAAAATAGTTGAATTTTCAACCAAAAAATATTAATTTTCAACAAGAAAGTTGATTTTCAACCATACAGTTTAATTTCCTACCAAGTTGTTGAATTTTCAAGCCAAAAAGACGAATTTTTTATAAAACAGTTGAATTTTCAACATAAAAATATGAGAATATAAAAGATTAATTTTCAATCCATACTGACGAATTTTCTATCTAAATGGTCGATTTTTTAAATAAACTCAACAAAAATAAGTGCCCAAGGACAAATTTTTTGTCAAAAGAGACGAATTTTCAAACAAATAGTTGAATTTTCGACCACAGAGTAGAATTTTCAACAAAATAATTACATTTTCAAACAAAATAGTTTAATTTCTTATCAAATAGTTGAATTTTCAACCTACTGAAATGAATTTTTAATACAAAAGATAAATTTTTTACCAAGATGATTAATTTTCTATCAAAAAAGACGAATTTTCTATAAAACAGTTGAATTTTCAACCCAAAAATATATTAATACAAAAGATTATTTTCAATCCATAATAAAGAATTTTCTATAAAAAAACGAATGTTAAAAAAAAGTTGAATTTTTCACCAAAAAAGATAACTTTTGAACAAAATAATTGAATTTTCAACCAAATGTTTGAATTTTCAAATAAAGGAGAAAAAATACCAATTTTCAAATAAATAGTTGAATTTTTATCTAAAAAAGATAAATTTTCAATCTAAAGTGGAAAAGTTAAATTTTCAGTAAAAGTAATTCATTTACAACAACAACAAAAAAGAATCTGCAACCAAAAAAAGGAATTTTTTACAAAGCAGTTCAAATTTGAACCAAAAAAGACCAATTTTCAACCGAAAAAGATGAATTTGTAACCAAAACAAATAAACTTGCAACCAAAAATAGTTGGATTTTCTTATTGGGTGCTAATAATTAGTTCGAATTTAAGTTTTAAGTTCAATTTTAAACACTATTAATTATAAATTTCTCAGAAGAAAGTTTGAATAAGAAATTATTCCATGTTTAATGTTCTCAATTAAAATAATACAATTTTGTTTAGCTTTGAATTTTAATTTGTTATATTTCATTGCGATAAAAATTGAAACTAAGTACAGCGAACTTCTGAGAAAAACGGAAAAATGTCGATTAGTCGCATTTTTCTTCAAAAAGTCGCACGATCCGAGCCCTGTACTTTAAACAAAAGTCAAAACAAAACAAACAAAAAAGATTTTGGGAAAATAAGATTCGAAACTGGATCAAGGATTCTAGAATAATGGACAATAATAAATAAATAAAATAATTTTAAAGATATTGGAGTGACGTGAGATTTAATGCCATATCGATTTTGCGGCTCTCCCTCACTTTTTTTAAACCATATTGGAAGTAATTTAAATTTGAGAGACCCTCATTTTAATGTATAGAATTCCTGAGAATAAAACAAGAATTAAACGATCAAATTTGGACAATTTCTTTGTCCAAATTTGATCGTTGAATTCTTGTTTTATTTTCAGGAATTGTATGCATTAACTTGATTACTGAAAGTTAAATGGGATTTTAAATTTGATTTTAATCTAATTTAAAATTCCTTAATTTCAATTTAGACCCTCGTTTTCCCTCCGAAACGTTTGAGTTCCATTTCTGACATAAACCATTAACATTTTTGACACTAAATTTTTCATTTTTCAATTTATTGGGGGCGGGGGGTCGGAAAATATGTGTCCCGGTTTGGTGAAACAGAAATCTGGTCACCCTACCACTAACTCTCAGGTCCCCCCTTATTCCACGGGACCCCACCAATCCCCTTTTAGCCACCATATCCTTTGAAATCTCCTTATCGTGCGGGATCCAGCCCATCAATCGGGACATCACTATCCCTCGAGACCCTAAGTACCTGTTGGGACTTCCATTATCCCACTTTTGCTCGGGACCTCAGCTATCCCACGTGATGTCCCCTATCCCGCGGGAACTTCCTCATACCATGGGACATAACCTATCCCAAAAGATCCCTCTTATCCCTCTTGACCAGAGCTATCATATGGGACCTACCCTATCCCTCGAAAACCCCTTACTCCGCGGGACGGTTATTATTCCACTGATCTCTCCATCTATCCCTCAGGACCCTCCTTATTCCACAGGATCCCAGATAAGCTTCGAAACTCCTATTATCTCACACATAAAAAGCAATTATTAATATCACTGTTACACCACTTTTTATCAAACGAAAGTAGAATTAATTATGTTATATATATTAAAAAATATGTTATAATAATAAGCCTAATATTAAAATTATTATACTTACATAATAATTTCCACACTGGATAAGTCGTATTTATCTGCGTTGCAACTTTTGGCTAAAAGAACCAGTAATGGGGGCACCAATATCAAAATGTGAGGCTTATATTTCTCAATTGTTCTCAAAAACTTGTGTTCCTCGAATTCAGGAAGCAAAATCGCTCTTCTGCCATGTATCAAAGTATCAAAAATCATCATGAATGATCCATGTCCATGAAAAAAGGGCGTTACAAGTAAAATACTCCTCATTTCATTCTGAGCTTTATTAAGAAAAACAAAATCATGTTCTTCCCGATATGCATAAGTCAATATATTTCGGTCAGTCAACATGACACATTTTGGAAGTCCTGTAGTTCCACTCGAGCAAAAAATGAAAGTCACATGATTTTGAACATCGACTGCAGGGAGCTTGAAAGCTCTTAATTCTGAATTGGAGACTTGCGATATTAATTCCTGCATGTTTGGTATTTTTGAGTTTGGCACATTTCCGTAAATTAAAAAGAGCTTTGGAAACCAGGGTAAATTCTGGATAACTTCTTGCATTCTTGACGCAATTGAGGGGGTTGCAAATATGTATTTCGGTTTTGAAATTGACATAATATGCACCAATTCATTTTTCGTGTATGATGGATTTAATGGACACAGAGTTGTGCCAAGAAAAATGTTGGATAGGACTACTATACTGTAAAATAAATTATTTTCACTACAGACTGCTACTCGATCATTTGTTGTCAAATTTAACTTTTTTAAATAAGTTGCCAGTTTACAACTCTCATTGAATATTTTTTCATACGTAAATTCTTCACCAGTTTCCGCATTTATCTACAAGAAAAGAAATCTATAATTAAAAATATATTTTGTACATTTTATTCAAGACGGGTTGGTCGACTGAAACATGCTAAAATTTTGTTATTTAGAGATTTAATGCATATGTGGCCATGAAAGTATACCTAACACACTTTTTGGGGAATTTTAGACCCCCCTCTCCCGGTATGTTACGCCACGTTAAATTTTTCTTTTTAAATTTTGATTTTCATGTAAAATGTACACCGACTTGAGAAACTAACAAAAGTTTGATCTCAAGCATGTCGAAAATGCATTAAAAAACAATTTTTTTGGAGACAACAGATCGGTATAAATGTTTATTTCCTATTACTGTAAAATTATGTAATTTTACTGTAAAGTTGTATAAGAAAACTGATCGTTTAATTCATTTCATATGTATCAAGAACATTTTCTAGGGGGACGAAATTAGGAACAGTTTTTTTAGACTTTCTATTTTTCTTTGCATTTGACTTTACATTATGTAAATGCTGAACACATGCACACGTTTAAAGAAAATTCAAGCCCATTTACAGCTCAAAATTTTTCCACTCTTTTTATAATATAAAATGTAAAGGGGGGACGAAATTTGACACACATACCCTATATATAATAATAATTTTTATAATTATAGGTATACAAATATTGTCATTGTTTCCTTACCATTGCAACTTTTGATCCATGTTTTTGTACATTGTCAAAAAAAAATTGTGCTGCTGAGATTTCAAGTTTCTTTTCGTCAATTGTAGCTCCAGACACAATATTATTATTTTGCTCCATTGTTAGGATTAGTTGTAGGTTTACCAGATTTAAATTTACAATGTTAGTCACTTCTAATTCTAACTACTTTTACTGTATATATTAAGAACCTAAGAAGGAAATATTACTAATTAGCGTATATTTTATAAAAAAATTTTTACATTATTGTCGATGCAAGAAACTCAGTGATAGTATGCAAATGCAGTAAAAAGAAAAGCAGTAGCGGATTCGCTACAGGTTGGAAAGCGGAAAATCTCACCATCTGCGCCCCCTGAGCATCTTGCTCCCAAAACAAGGATTTGAAACAATAAATCGGTACTTTTAGAATGATCCAATTAAAATTAAAAAAAATTGTGCTTGAAGAAAGTTCAATTTAAAGTTTCAAAAGTTCCGTTCCCCACTATAATGATGGACCCAACACAGTCCGGCACTGAAGAAAAGTGATAAGATAAAGCTATCTAAAAAATTACTTTTATCAGGAACCGACTCATTCTATCATATTCATTTATACCACCGAATTTTAAGTCTTGAATAAAAAAAACGTTGACTTTGTTGTTGAAGCATTCAATATATTGTCAAACTTTGATCATAATTATATTTCTTCAATTTTTTATATTTTTCTTTCTCGTAGAGAAAACTCTGTAATCGTACAAATTTCAAAAGTATTTAAATTCGTTTAATTGAATGTTCCTCGATAAAAGAAGTGATGACTCGCTTTTACGCGTTCTCAAAATATTACAAAAATCAAAGAAAAATATAAATATTTATATACAAATCTTAAAAGATAATTTAAAATTGTGAACTCACCCTTTTTCATGATTTGTAAAAGACCTTTGTTTGTTTGTTTGTTGAAATAAATCACCTAAAACTTAATTATACTGACATAATAACCTATAGAGCAAGCAGATTGATAAATACACTGGAATCATCATATTTAAGTTTTCTAATGTCCTTTAAATCTTTCCCAATCGAGTCAGCATATTCGAAAATTACTTTACAAAATAAGACACAAACGTTAAAAAGATAAAATATTTCATTATTATTCTGACTTGACAGAATTGAGGTAAAATAAAATTCCATTCACCTCGAAATTATAAAAGGTCTATAGATAAGAGTTTCTACATGCTTATCTACATTTTATAGAGAGTGTAAGCTGAGCGTATTGAATATGTGAGTCACTCACACAACTAAAAAAACGAAGAATGTGTTCCCTGTACGTATATTTTTATTATATAACCAAAACTTTCAAAACGCTCCACTTGGTGGCGCTGACAGATTGCACGTTCATTAGCGCCTTTAAAACATGAAATGTAGCTCAATGTGTTACGCACATGTCACCATGCGACAGTAGTGCTTTCTATGCGAAAGGCCTCATTGAACCAAATAGAAATATGCGGGTGTGGGACAAAAACCAGGTAGAATTTCTACCTGATTTAACGAGGTTTAACGAAGTTTACGTCATAGAGGTATGGGGTTGACCTACTCTCATATAACAAGTTTATCATCTTGGATATTTTAGTCTAACATTTCGAATGTTTCAGATTTACACGAAACATTTTCACGCCTAATATCATAAGCAGATAGTAGATGTTACGCATAATTATCTGTATGTTTTGCGGTACTATGTTGCACTTTTAATATCTAGGTTTTAACATCCACTTTTCCGTGCGCGTTGCGCGGGGATAAAAGTTTGATAAAATGCAGTGGACTTTTTATAAGAAGATTTCAGTGGACGACTGTTGGGATTCATACTACGTGTTCTCGAAGACAATCAGACTCATACTTCTGATCTACCTATAGCCATTCTCAAAGTGAAGGCTCTACGATTTGAGTGCAAGATCACAACAGGTGTACATACATGTATGAGCACAAAGTACACACGATTCATGAATTCTTTTTTATTGTACCAGCAGCTAGGATATAAGATTGTTAAAATGCCTTCGCACGTCATTTACCTACCAATCGGCGCGTACGCAATACATCAAATTGAGCTGCGCATAGTTGATCAGAACAGAGACTTGGTGAATTTGCAAGGAGAGGTTATAAAAATCACATGATATCGTCAGAATGGTTATCGTGTACAATTGCAGAGGAGTCTGTATAAAAGAGCCTAAATGCAAGACAGACGCAACTTCTCAACCAGTACCCAAGGCCTTAACGCCTCAGACCTACTCTTTCTGTCATAGCTTGATTTCAAGGACATATCTCGTGGAAGAAGGAATTGAAATGTCCATTTCAGATATTTTTCATCTCCTTCTGTTGCAATAACAATAAAAAATAATAAACATTCAAGCCCTAGTGAGGTTTGATAAGTCTGTAGCTCACTCTGAAATTCATACACATCAGCCTTATGCCTCCTCATTATTCAACAACAGTGATGAAATTCGTATCGCTGTCCAACATCAAGATTTGTGTATATTACTGATAAAGCTTGATGGAGTTCACAGTAAATCCCGAGGTGTCAACAGTGCTGCAGCTCAGTTCAGTTGATACGAAAATATGTATCAATATAAAGAAACAAAAGATTGTTACATTGTTGGATCATTATGTTGCATATCAAATTGATGCCTTCAGATTTAGTGTGTTACAGCTGCTACTGCTCCACATCTGATGAGCAATCAGGGCCGCAAAAAACGAATGTGTCCCAGGTGTACAGTTTTGTAACGATTGGGTGGGGGGATGGGGCGGAGAGCGCGAGAGGAGGGGAACACTAGGAGAATTCCAAAACCTCAGGTGTGGAGCACTCCTCTACTCCTCTACTTCGGCCCTGTAAGCAATGATATCTGCTATCTGTTTGATGAAGTTCGCTATGAACCCAATGGCATTGAGAATGATCGTCGTAGGACTGTCTGTTTTAGTAGTACTATAAAGAGCTATGTCTATATGGACAAAGCTATCTTATAGAGAATGCGGGATCGCTCGACATGGCGGAAAGAAAAAGACTTCTTACCAATTACGAGGCACACTTTGATGTCAACATACAACTCAACATGATCGTAGGATTCATTAAAGACTATCTGAAAATCATTGTGAACGTAAAGCATAAGTTTATCCAATTAGACCATAAAACATTGTGCCAAAGGCGAATAAAATCGGATAATTTCTTCAAAAGTAATCGTGTTCATAGACAAAAACGACGACAACGATACGACAGACACGACACCGAAGTAAAATTCATTGTTTCTCAATCAGTGAGTCAATATTTTCTCATTGAGATGAGAATATAAAAAAGTTTGTATCTAACGCTTTTGGAAGGAATTGGACGCATGCCTCCTCAACCTCCTGATCAGGCCTCCCGAGCACGCTTCCAGAGCCTTTTGACCAGAGCTTAAATTAGTGGGTATCTGTGCGTTTCGTATGTTTCTTAGTTTCCCGTTCAGTATAATTATTTTAAAAAATCAAGAAATTTATTACATTCCTTATTGTTATAGTCACGTTCAGCAATGTTTGGCAACAACACATTCTGTTTTTGCAATCTGATAAGGACATTTGTTCAGATAAATTTATGAGTTTAAAGCAATAAGAGAAACATAGTACGAGATAAGTCAAATATAGCTGATAACACAACAAGCCATTAAGTCATTCAAAAGTATAATTATCTTTTTATTGTGTATAATAAAAATTTCAATCCCTCTGAATTGTACAGAATAGTGATTCTGTTTTACGACTTTACAAGTGGAAAGGCATATTCATTAAAGTCAAACACTTCAGAAAATATTAAATCCTCTTCAATCCACCATACAAATATGTACTATTATTATCAGAAACTGGAAACAGATAGCGACTAATATATACATTGGAACATCTTGCATAACCTTCATACAGTTACACTGCTCAAGAAATTCTCTATTAATTGTACTTACGTAGACAATGAAGATATTTATTGGTTATTATCTCTTCTGCGCCTCAGCGGTCTTATTTCATTCAATTGGTAAATATATAATAACACAATATCGCATCTATAATTTTCAATGCGTTTTTATATGCATTTTAATTGTAGTATGTATATTATATTTATTTTATTCTCGAAATAGAACAGCAAGAAGTAGTGATGCAATCGAACGAGAGGTGACAAGAAACAACAAGATCGATATGTTTTCTCGCCTCACAGGAAAAGATATTGATTTTGACTTGATAGCGGTAGTCAAGAATCTCAAAAAGTCTTGACAAGACCAGTCGCGCCAAAAAAAAAAACAATTGAATTTGAAAATTTCACAAATTTAAGAGCTTCAAACTTTCAAGAGTTGACAAACGAGTATCGAGAAATTCTTGTTTTGTCATGCATAGCTAGCAAGAAACAAGTTCATAGAAATCGGAAACGTGACAAATAGAAAAGTTTAATAATAGAACGCGATTTTGTAACATTTTCATGTTTATTGAAACATTAATCAGGCATTATTGTAAAATTTATATATACACTGATAAAAATGTTTGGAATTCTCCAACACTTCTACAATACAAGCGTAAGGTAAAATTGCAAACACGGTATTGGAATGACGAAATTGCAATACATGTATTGTAAGTGCTGTAAATCGTGAAGTACCGTCGAGCATTCCAATACATGTATTGTAGCGTTTATAAATCGAAAATTTTATTGTGCACAAGGAATTCACGGAATTCATTAAACTAAAGGAATTCACGAAATTTATGGAATTCATGGAATTCGCGGAATTAATGGAATTCACGGAATTCAAGGAATTCACAGAATTCATGGAATTCACCGAATACTTGGAATTCACGGAATTCATGGAATTCATGAAATTCATGGAATTCATGAAATTCACTGAAATCATGGAATTCATGGAATTCACTAAATTGATGGAATTCATTAAACTAAAGGAATTCACGAAATTTATGGTATTCATGGAATTTATGGGATTCACGGAATTCATGGAACTCATGGAATTCATGGAACTCACGGAATTCATACAATTCACGGAATTCATGTAATTTAATAAATTCTCGGGATTGACTGTATTCACGGAATTCGCGGAATTAACTGAATTCACGGAATTCAAGGAATTGACGGAATTCATGGAATTCAAGGAATTCACGGAATTGATCGAATTCGGGGAAATCACGGAATTTATGGAATTCAAGGTGTTCCAGAAGTTCGTGTCATCCAAGTAATTCACGGAATTCAAGGAATTCATTTAATTTACGAAATTCACTGAATTAACGAAATGAATAGAATTCGCGGAATTCACTGAATTCATGAAATTCACTGACTTTACGGAATTCTCGGTATTCACGTTCCATGAATTCCTTGAATTCCGTGAATTCATTGAACTCCAGGAATTCTTTGAATTCTTCAAATTTTGTAAATTCCTTGAATTCTGTGAATTCAATGAATACCATGAATCGAACGAATTTTTTGAATTTCATGAATTCCATGCATTCATTGAATACCACGAATTCCTTGAATTTCGTGAATTCTTTGAATTTGTGAATTCCTTGAATTTCGTGAGTTCCTTAAATTCCGTAAATTCCTCAAATGTCGTGAACTTCATGAATTCCACGAATTCCTTGAATTCTATGGATTCCGCGAATTCCGTGATTTCCTTCAATTCCTTGAAATCCTTGAATTTCGTGAATTCCTTAGATTGCGTGAATTCAGTAAATTCCTTCAATTCCTTGAATTCCATCAATTCCTCGAATTCCATCAATTCTTTGAATTCCATGAATTCCGTGAATTCCATGAATTCCGTGAATTCCATTAATTCCGTGAATTCTGCCAATTCCGTGATTTCCTTTAATTCCGTGAAATCTTTGAATTCTTTGAATACTATGAATTCACGAATTCCATAAATTCCGTGAAATCCTTGAATTCCGCGAATTTTGTGAATTTTGTGAATTCCTCGAATTCCGTGAATTTCGTGCTTTGCTTCAATTCCTTGAAATCCTTGAATTCCTTGAATTTCGTGAATTCTTTAGATTTCGCGAATCCCGTAAATTCCGTGAACTCCTTAAATTCCATCAATTCCTTGAATTCCATGAATTCCGTGAATTCCATGAATTCCTTGAATTTCGTGAATTCTTTAGATTTCGCGAATTCCGTCAATTCCGTGAATTCCTTAAATTCCATCAATTCCTTGAATTCCATCAATTCCGCAAATCCCATTAATTCCGTGAATTCTATGAATTCTGCCAATTTCGTGATTTCCTTTAAGTCCATGAAATCTTTGAATTCCTTGAATACTATAAATTTCATGAATTCCATGCATTCCGTGAATTCCATGAATTCTGTTAATTCAATGAATTTCCTGCATTCCATGAATTCCGTAAATTCCGTGAATTTGGTGAAATCCTGATATTCCGTGAATTTCTTGAATTCCATGAATACCTTGAATTCCATAAATTTCAACAGGTGTCAAGACATGCAGCCGCCAATATGATACAGAAGTGGCTACTGGAAATGTATTGTAAAATTCCAAAACATGTACCATTGCAGTACCAGCATTTGGGAACTACAACATTTTGTATTGTAGCGTTACCTTACGTTTCGGAAATAAACTTCCAATCCATTTGTTGGAAGTTTCGAGCGGAAATTTTTAACAGTGTAGACTACGTCACCATCACCGACATAACGTATATTTACAAGTTATTAATCAAAAATGGAAAAATTAGAATTATTTACAAACTTCCAACCATTTTATGTTACTTTACTCACGATAAAAATAATTCCTCAATACATGTGTTGTCGCTACAATCTGAATTTCGGCAAAACGCGATTTTACTAAGTGCTATTGTGGAAACACGAGGAATTTTATATACAGTCTGATTTCGAGTTTTAACCAGTGGGTTGTATTTTAAAATTTGAAATTAATTTATGAAATACCTCATATCTATATTTTTTGCAAGAATTTCACTATTTAGTCGTTCTAATTCATATTTGAAGCATTACAATTCAACCATTTGTATTTCCTCTTACAGATTTAAGTTCGCAGATGGGAGTGCTCAGAGGACGGAAAGTATCTGAGCTTCGTCATACACCTGGCCTTCGTCCTTTTAGGATACTTCCATTTCGACCTACACCATACTATAATGCTTTATTAAAGTTCAATAGCCAGCAGCACACTCGACTCGATATGAATACAGATTTAGTAGCAAGGGGTAATACCATCATTGGATGGGACGATCACGGTTTCGTTCGTCCATTATGTAATGTACATTTGCAACCAGTTTTTCATTACTTGAAGAACCACGAGACAGTACCAAAGACGTATGCCGAACTTAAGAAAATGGGTGTGTTTCATCGCATTCCAGATCATGTACGAGTACGTTAGAATTATGCATAGTCTGATGGACGTAGACGCTTCACAAGCCAGTGAGTGAAAACTTAAGGATTTCATTAGATTGATAATAAAACGAATAATAAATTAAATTTCTTAAATTATGTTCTTTATTCAAAAATCTCTGCCCTAAATCTCAAGTAATAATTTAAAGGACGATTTATATTGCTCGATTATTTACTCCTGCAATTTTCATTGGTTGACCAGCCGTATATCCCGAACTGCAATTTCAAAACCGTGAAGGCTTGAAACCATAAGTCCCAAAATATAAGGCCCAAAACAATGTACCTACCCGTAGGACTAAGAAATATCAAACTCAAAACCAGAAGGCCCATAAATCATAAGGCTAAACTATACGACGGACAAACACCCGACCGAAAGTATAACAGGATTTTAGCCCGGGGTCGGGATTGCTAGCCTAATGTATTAGATTCTATCAGAATACTGGACCGCCAAGTTTGTACTCGTTTTACGCTGCTTCGAGCAGTGTTCTGCATTTACATAGTCCGAACTCCATGTAGATATTTTTAGAAAACTGCTTTGTGACATGGATCATTTTATGCACAGTTTCTGGTTTAAAATAGCATATCAGGTCATACATGTACAGTACATGGGTCAGTTGATAACCACTGAACATCCTCGTTGTCACGTACTTTGAAGCCATGAGACATACTATTGAGTATTATACTTGATGGATTTAACGCTAAGCAGAACCAGAATACACTGAAGGACTCCTATTGAGAGTTACCTACCCGTCGTAATGTATCTTAATCTAGTTATCCTTGGTTGACCATGGTCAAAATAAGTGTTCTTTAAAGCCTCATCATTCGAAGACAGGCTATCGGCCGAATTCGGATGAATCTTGCGCTTCCTGTTATTTTAGGCAACTTATATACGTGATACCTTTGAGTATAAAGCGTGGCATCTGATGTGTGTATTTCATGATCTTTTTTAAACATATGGCCAATGCAAGACTCATTCATACACGCCAGGTACTAGTACTCGAAATTGTGCACCATGTCCGCATATGGGGATTTGCAGTTACATACCCTTTTTCAAATCTTATAAAAATCTTCTGAGTCTATAATGTTAGTAGGCTGCATTAAAGGGTTATTGCTTGTGCTTATTATTTCTCTAGTTGAAACCACTCTGCGCCTATGAGAAACCTATTTGACAAGCTTCGGTGTCTTACTGGTTATATTTTTGTTTACTACATTTAAGATTGAACCTTCTTTCATGCTGTGGAATAATGTCTTCATCATCATTCTTTCTGTCTATTATTATTCAAAACTTTTCTCTATACAGGTAGTGCTAATTATTCAGGTAATGAATTAGTTTGAATCACAATATTTCAGGAAATAGGAAATTACCGCTTTGGTAGCAAAACTATCATCACCCATCTCAAGAGTCTTAATTCTAGAAGTAGTCTTTACACTCGTCCTATACAAAATGTGAATCCTAGTTATTATTTTGAGTACCGTATCTATCTTTAGCTACTATTGTCTTTTTTTTTCTTTTGACTAAATAGGTCGCTTGTGTACATATGTCTTGTTTTTTCGCTTTTAGTAAGGCAATGAGCCCGATCAATATCCTCTGTTTGAGTCCTGCAACTTTTTCCATCCCTTCTGTGATTCAAATAAGGAAACGCTTTATGCGATATTCTACATTTCTTTCTTGTAATTTCGAAGTAAAGATGTTTAGGAGCGTAATGAATAACATATTATTACAGTGAAGGCCTTTTCCGGTACCGAATACTTTGGTACCGCCGGAAAAGGCCTGCACTACATTAATATTCTAAGATACCGAAAAAATTAAAACATTAAAGTATAACTGTACATTTTTTGACCGGTTAGTATTAAGTCTGAATAGTATAGTTTTTTCGTATTTCTATATACTTAATTTTAGCTCCCATGTATGTTAATAATAGTCTGAAATATTTCCAAATATTTCTTGCAATCATTCTTTTACTATATCTAGATCTCTATGCAAGATGTATAAGATGAAGTCATCCACTTTTCCTCTCACTAGGGTCGTATCATTAATTTCAAAAGGGGAAAACATGTCCGCCATAGGGATGATTACAAGTATTAGGGAGTTTTCTGCACCTGGTTGCAGCCCACCTGCAAATCATAAACGTGATTTTTGATTGTAACTGTTCATCACATATCATAAATTTTGTGTCCCTAATCATAATCCAGAAAAGTTTTATAAGATGTTTTGAGAAACCTTTTTGAGCTATCCTAAATATAACGCCCTTCCTCCAGCCCGTATACAAAGAATTCGATGTCTATAAGACATAATCCTACAAATTTCTTTTGACTTAGCAGTCTGTTTATATCTGAGGTAAGTTTCTTTACCGCACGTACCGTAGAGTGTTAATGCCTAAATCCAGATTGGCTATTTAGGATCACACCGTTGCTCTCATAAAATTTCATTAGCTGTTTACTTACGAAAACTTCAAAAACCTTATTTATGTTGGTCAGAAGGCATACCGGACTATAACAGTCTATAACATGGAGGTAGCATTTCGTCTTTATCTTTTTTTTAGGCACTGACTAGTATTATGAATTTTTCCGTAAAACTAAATGGTCAAGTATAGAGCTAGGGTTATTAGTAGGGAATTTTCCGTAACGTTAGCCCTGAACCAGCTGGAAAAGCGGTGAGTCTTAAGGAAAATTCCGTAACGGTGGACAGTTCATCTTTTAAGTTGGTACTAACTTTGCCTATTTTCCATGAGTTTCGTATGTAAATATTGCTTATTATATTGTTAGAGATAATGGTATAGTCCCAGATTACTTTTGATGGCAGATGCTTCAACGCGATATATGGTATTATATCTGTCCTCGAGGAGCATTTGTAATTTATTTTTTCCTATTATCGTATAGTTTTTGGATAGTGCAAAAAAGTCCTCATCCACTTCCCGTATTGTATTGGAGGCTTCGCAGTTGTCAAAGTTTATCGCTGTCGATTTAGAGTCTATCGCGTTTTTCATTTCTCTAAACTCGTACAGATGTTCATTTTTAAATTAACCAGAAAAGCTTTACGTGTGGAAATAAAATCTTACCCTTGAGATAAATAAAACTACAAGACAAAAAAGTTTCTGATCAAACAGTTAGGTATAGTAACCTTAGAGTTCCTGCGTATCTCTGTGACACACCTTATCATTTCTTGAATAAAATTCACAATTCAATAGTATATAGTATATTGTGTGGAAAGTAGGCAGTTAGACAGAAGTGTAAAGTTTGTTGTACGAGCCAGAGACGAATCGAAAGGAAGTTGTAGGCGAGCTGAAGACGAGCCGAAAACGACCCGAAGATCAGCCGATGGCAAGTACTGTAAACTTCTCAAGAGTTACAACTGCCTACTTTCAGCACCTGTTGCACACGATATTTTTTGTAACAAACGACACAATATATGTAGAATAAAATATTTCACGGCAAAATTGTTCGCCTAAATTAGATCTACAAATTTTCTTCTACCAATTTTTGATGGGAAAATGACACATGTTTAGCGGAAAAATGTTACGTCTAGAACAGAAGTCTCTTTAATTTATCGCGATACACCTGATGAGAATGTATTCTTCAAAACCAAAGGAGCTTTAACAAAGGAGAATTCATGATCAACAAATTACAGTTGACATTGGTTTGACCGTCATCCTGATAACGGACGAGTATGCTTTCTTGCGCACGAGCATCGAACTTCTGAAAATGACAATTTTTATCTTTTTATGGAAAACTTTAGATTTCTGTAGCCGCGAAAACCTACAGGTTCCAAATTTCTTACTTCCAAATAATTTATTGCAAAATTACAAATTTTTGGTATTATAAAATTCCTTAGCAGATGGCAACCATTTAGTCTCAAATTTTCTACTCGTTTCCTGAAAATGGCCAGCCTTGTCGGTGGGGTCCTTCAGCTAGACTGTTGCTGGTAAAAACAGCTGTGCCTAAATTGAACATAGAAAGTGGTGTCTATTTCCGCAGTCTAAGTGAGAGTAATGTCTATTTCGATAGCCTAAAAGTAATGCAGGTACATATAAGCTGAGGGCTACACACTAGGAAAATACTAAACCTTGTTTGAATTTATTCTGGAAACGGTATTTAGTTGGTGTTTTTTTACGCGGGTTATTTGTGCAAATTCCCACCCAAAACAAATTCTTTCTTAGTTTTGGAACGTAGACAGATCGCTCAGAAATAACAATTTGATCGTGTTTGGAGTTGCTGAGCAGGACGATGAAAATCTGGAGAGCGTGGCTTGTGGGATTTTTAAATCTCATCTTAATATCGATCTACAAATGGATAAAATCGATACTTCTAGACGTCTGGGTGGTAAAAAGCGAGATATGTCTCATGGGCCCCGACCTATTCTGACACAGCTTCGCTCATTCAAAGATAAAAAGCTCATACTGGCCCAACTGAAGAAACTTCGTGGTACTGGAATCGTCATCTCCGAAGATTATACAAAAAAGGTCCAGGAGGAAAGAAAAACTCTGCTTCCATATTTGAAAAGAGCAAGGGAAAGTGGCCTAAAAACTTCTTTAAGTTACAATCTTTTATATGTGGAGGGAAAAAAGTTCACTTGCGCGGAGCTGCAATTGTTGGAAAGCATGATCCGTGATGCGGAAGGGATCAGAGACAGGGATGATCCACGGGGAAGAGAGATCACTGGATTTAATTCGAAACGTAAGGCTTCGGAATCCCCTCCCACCAAATTCAACAGACAGACGGAAGCGTTCCCTCCTCTCATTCAAACCACTTTGGACGGACGTCAAAACAAAAAAATTCAAAAAAACTAAGGAATCTGGGTTCGCGCGAACCTGTCGTTAACACCCCAAAGTTTTTCTTCTGGAATTGCCATGGATACGTAAGATTTTTAAATTCTAGAATTAATTTAGATAGTTTTGATGTTATAGGTATTGTTGAGACTTGGCTGACTCAGGTACCAAAAAATTTTGCCGCCATGCACAATGGTCATTATTTTTTCTCTAATGCTCTAAAAGAAAAATCAAAAGGTAGGGCAAGTGGTGGCCTAGCTCTTTTCATAAACAAATCCTACTTAAATTGCGAGCTTATTGATAAAACGGAATATTGGATCCTAGTACGAATCACCAATAGCAGTAGGAAGAATTTTATATTGGGAATTTGTTATTTTAATCCAGCGGTTGATATTGATGTTATTTTACAATTATTTGTAGAAACTCTATGTGCATTATCAGATAAATTTAATAACGTTGCTACCATTATTTATGGCGATTTTAATAGTAGGGTTGGATGTTTGGGTCAAGGTCCTCCTCAAATGTTTACTCACACTGACTTTTGTATTAATCGTGACGGTCAAGATATTGTACACAGCAGGAGGGGGCTAAGACTGATCGAGATGATGGAGGATAAGTAATTCTATTTACTAAACGGCAGATCGCGGAGTGACAATCCAGCAAAATTCACATTCGTGAATGCAGGGAGGAAAAGCATAAATGATCTTGTTTGGTGCAATGCCGAGGCACTAGGTTTAATAAATGATCTGAAGGTGGACCACTCTGTACCCTTTTCTGATCATTTCCCTATCTTGGTGTCCTCCTGTTGTCTTCCGGCTTCTGTTAGACAGTCTGTCGTTTCGAAAGTAAACAAAAATATGTCATTAACCTACCTCAAGTGGGACGATGGCAAGCAGGAAATCTTTTCGAGCGAACTTTATTTATCAAATAAGCTTAAAGTTAACTTTGACAAAATCGATATTGACGGTTTAAGCTCGAATCTTACGGAGGCAATTATTGAAAGCGCGAGCTTAGCTGATATTTATAATGAGAGGAAAAGATTTTGTGGTCAATCGAAGCGTGACAAACCCTGGTTTGATACTGATTGTCAACAAGCTAAAATTTTATTACTTAGTGCATTAAAAACTGCTAGCAGCGCTAACTTTTCTGACGAGACTAAAATAAATTATATCAATGCTAAAAAATTGTACCAAGCTCTAATCGGTCATACAAAATCAAGTTTTGAAAATAGTATTGTTGTGGGTCTTGAGAAGGTTAATGATAGTAAGACTTTTTGGGAAACCGTGAATAAATTTAGAGGACTGAAAACCAAAGCAAATACTCTAACGACAAAAGATTGGGAAAGTTATATCCGCTTTACTCTCCCGCTGAGGCGCCTGTCTCCTTCCTTATTTACAGATGTACGTCACCCGTTACTAGATAGCAGCATTACAGCAAACAAAATCATGTTGTCAATCAACAAAACAAAACCTAATAAGGCCCCGGGGCCGGATCAGATTTCAAGTAATTTCTATCAAAATTTGCCTCCTAATTGGCTCCTATACCTTGAGTCATATTTTAATCAAATATTTGAAAATGAATATTTACCACTGGATTGGACAAAATCTTTGACACATATGCTTCACAAAAAACATGATCCATCTAACCCCAATAATTTTAGACCGATAGTCTCTCTGCCATATTATCCCGGAAGCGCAAGCGGGTTTTCGCCGGAATAGGGGTTGTGTCGATAATATCTTCAATTTGGCTGCCATTTCACAGATATATCTACAAAAAAAAAGACAGACACCTCTATGCTATAGTAGTCGATTTTTCAAGGGCATTTCCTTCGGTCAACCATGCTCTCATCTGGACAAAACTTCATGATTTAGGTGTAAGTTCGAAAATAATTAGGATACTGAAAAGTTTATATGAGAGAGCATCAACCCGTGTAAAGGTGGGAGATGAACTCTCAGATGAGTTACCGATTACGGAAGGGGTCCTGCAGGGTGAAATTCTGAGTCCGATAATATTTAATCTCTTAACGTCCGACATTGAGACTTTCTTTAGGGGAAAAGGTCTGGTCGGCCTTAGAATTTTGGGTGATAAAGATATTATTGTTTTAATTTATGCAGACGAGTTGATTATATTCTAGCCGAATCCAAAATTGATGCAATAAGAAAACTCAATGCCCTGAAAGAATACTGTAACATAAATAAATTAACGGTCAATAAAGACAAAACCAAGTATACTATTTTCAAAAAAGGTCGAATTGGCGAAAAACTTTTTGATTTGAAATATGATGGTAATCAGCTGGAGTCTGTTTCTTGTTTTGATTATCTTGGTACGATTTTGCCTAGATCAGGAATGTTCTGTTGTATGGTATAATTTGTTTATTTGAGAAACAAATTATGTAAACAAATGCAAAGCTTAGGCGTTTGTTGGCAACAAGTGGTCGTTTTTGTTTCTTAGTGACTTTAAATTATATGAGTGGTAATATTTGGTGATTAAGATTGGTCATTCGATATTGCTTTTTTGTTTTATAAACAAATTTTATAAACAAGTGCATAGTTTGGTCATTCATACACAGAAAGTAATTTTTTTCTAATCGTCTTTAAATTGCATGGGTGGTGATGTTTGGTGGCGACGAATTGTCAATCGATATTATTTGTTCATGTTAGAAACAAATTTTATAAACGAATGCATGGTTTGGCCATTTATAGATGGAAGGTGATCGTTTTTCTTTCTAATTGTCTTCAAATTACATCGGTGGTGATATTTGGTGGCGAGGAGTTGTCAATCGATATTGTTTGTTTTTGTTATAAACCAATTTTATAAACAAATGCATATTTTGGTCATTTATAGACAGAAAGTAATAGTTTTTCTTCTTAATCGTCTTCAAATTACATGGGTGGTGGTGTTTGGTGGCGAAGAGTTGTCGATCCATATTGTTTGTTTATGTTATAGACAAATTTTGTAAACAAATGCATGGTTTGACCATTTATGGATAGAAAGTGATCGTTTTTTTTTTCTAATCGTCTTCAAAGTGTCTTCAAAGCGGAGCAAGAATGAATTTGAAATGGATCCTGAAAGTATTGAAATGATTGACAAGTAAAACTTGGGAGCTAATTCTTCTAGAACATCACAAAACATTTTCAGTGATATCATTTGAAGGCAATAATAACAAACGATCACTTTCTATCTATAAATGTTTGAGCTGTGCATTTGTTTGTTAAATTTGTTTATGACATAAACATTGTTTTCAACATTTATCGCCAACGGCGATACCACGCTGAAAACACCAGTTCTCGTAAGATCACTGAAGTTAAGCATTGTTGGGCGCGGTTAGTATTTGGATGGGTAACCGTTCAGGAATACCTGCATGCTGTTGGCCCGTCGTGGGTGTGGTGGGCCCTCATTGGTAGTAAATATCCACCTAGAAACACTACCCGAATCGGGTAGTGAGGCAATGAACTTTCGAGTTCGAACTGCTAATCTATGTATGTAAAGCACGTTTTCGATGCGCGCATCATGCCTCATAGTACCTTCGAAGATGATGTCGCAAATGCCATCATCACCCAACGATATTGTATTGACATTCTTTCACTGTTGTCTCGTGTCTGACCTGCCATGTTCTGTATTCTGGCCACACGTTGAACTGCCGTGTCTCCTGCACTCATCCGGTACTCAAGAAATTTTAGAAGGAGTCCTAATTTATTTGTTTCAGATTTTCGTTCATGAATGGGACTCAGATTATCAAACGTCGCTTTTAACAGTTATGCACGTAAAAATGCCTAGCAATTGAGCATCCTCCAGTGACGAAGAGATCAAGAAGATTGCTTTTGCATTATCGCGCACCCATCCCTTAGCTGCTGCTTCAGCCGCCGCTACCGCTACCGCGTCGTGAAGATCCGCTGCCGCTTCCGTTTTTGTCCTCGTGCCGCCCACCACATCCTAAATTACGTTTGCTACAAACAGGGAGTCTATCTAAAACTTTGATCCTTGGAAGTTTTTTTCCGTCCAACTTCTTCAAGTTCTTTGCTGAGATCCCCTCGGACATCGTGAATTAAATTTATTTCACGTACTCACTTTCATGCAGAAACGGCCTTCGCCTCAAGCCTCGTGGCGCGCCGAAAGAGACAATTAATCGGACACTGCGATTTCTTTTTTCACGTTTATTACAAAGACTGGGTAAATTGGACCCATAACCTGTCAAAACAAGGCACGCATGTATAAAAAACCGCGAGCCGTGGTGGGACGCCAGGCAGAAGTGATAACTTTATATCATGTATGCACTGAAAAAAAGATTAGTTGGGACAACTAATAAAATTGTTGGGAAAACTATTTCATTTAGTAAATAATGGTACTGCTATTTTGTTAGTAGTGAGAACTAGTTTTGTAAGTTGGGGCAGGAGTAGTTGTCGTTACTATTTAATTAGGTAGACTAACTATTTCAGTTTGTCAAAACGACTGTCTGTAGGTAGTTGAACTTACTAATATAGTTTGTCATGTCTACTAAAAAATTTGTAGGTATAACTATTTTCTTTTTGCCACAGAGATTAATTAAAATATCTGTCACTATACTATCGAAATCTGAATTAAAAAGATCACAGTGGGCACGCGGGCATCTTTTTTTTTGGGACATCTTAGGGACGCTGATGTCAGTTCAGCTGATAAGACGTTCTAAAAAAATATGTCCCTATGCCCACTGGGATCTTTCTAATTTCAGATGCACTTTGTAGGTTAGGATTTCCAGTAAAACTTAAAACTCGTTTGATTTTTCAATTTCTTATACATACATTCAAATGCTTCGATATAATCCACGAAGCCTAAACTTTGCAACACTTCTGATACTTCCATCAATAAATGATGACGAGACATCAAGTGAGCAACGAGTTATGACGGCCATGTCTAAACGTTCTTCCTCGTTTTACCGCAGGTATGTTGGTACCTTTGTCGCATTCTCAATCGTACGAACCACGGTAGCAAATAAAATAGTTAAGACACCTACTTTAATTTGTCAGAAAAATCAATTAGTAGTACAGCTGACAAATTTATTAGTAACTCCGACTGTTAAAACGTTACTAATGTAAACTAGTCATGAGTACTACAAACGGCTTCCTAAACCGACTACTTGCTTAGTTGGTGTTACTAACTGAACAGTTGTAAGAACCAATGAATGCTTTACTAATAAAAAGGTAGTAGCCCCAACTATTCATTTTTCTCAGTGTGCATCATATTGTATGACACTGTATCATATTCTATTATAGTGTATGATAATGTATCACATTGTATGGTATTGCATCATATTGTATTATTTTGTATCATATTGTATCATGTCATGTGATATTGTATCATATAGTATCATAGTGCATCATTATAGTGTATCATAGTGTAACTTGGTACATCATGATGTATATCATGTCATAATGTATCATATTGTATGATATTGTTCCGTAACGTATCACATTGCATCATGTTGTATTATGTTGTATCATACTGTATCATATTACATCATATTATATCATACTGTATCATATAGTGGGATAGTGTATCATATTGTACAATACTGGATTATATTGTGACATGTTGTATCATATTTATTGTATTGCATCATATTGGATGATACTATACCATAATCCATCACATTATATTATATTGTATCACATTGTATTAGCATGTATAATATTGTATCATAGTGTATCATATATGATATTGTATCATACTGTATGATATTGAATTATATTGCATTATATGGCCATGCCACGCTGAAAAAACCAGTTCTCGTCAGATCACTGAAGTTAAGCAGCGTTGGACGCGGTTAGTACTTGGATGGGTGACCTTTTGAGAATACTGTGTGCTGTTGGCATATTATGGGTGTGGTGAGCCCAAACTTGTAGTTATTTATAACTACAAGAAAAACTATCCACCTAGAAACACTACCCGAATCGGGTAGTGTCACGCCTACCCTGAAAGGGAAATGGCTTAATGGTATATCGTATCATAATGTGTCATATATGATATTGTATCATACTGTATCATATTGTATTATATCGTATCCTATCCTATCGTATCGTATCATATCGTATCATGTTGAGCCATATAGTGTGATAGTGTATCATACTGTAGCATATTGTGCCATATTGTATCATATTGCATCGTACTGCATCATATTGTATGATACTGTATCATATTATATCATAGTATATGATATTGCCTCACCCTTGTATGATATTGCATCATATTGTATCATATACTGTGATATTTTATCATATTATATCATGCAATAACATATTGTATCGTATTGTGTCGTATTGCATCATATTGTATGATACTGCATCATATTGTATGATACTGCATCATATTGTATGATAATGTATCAAATTCCATCATATGATATGATATGGTATCACATCGTATGATATTGTATCATATTGTATGAGAGAGAGGGAGAGATCGAAAGAGAGGAGAGGGGCGATAGGGAGAGAAGTGGAAGAAGCGAAGGAGAGATAGAGGAGAGGATCCGTTACCCGTGAAGCCTTACCTATGAAGCCTTACTCTTACCTAGTTTTGCGAGTTCACACCGTGCCATAAGACGTTATCACTTCAAAAGGAAATTAAAGGAAATAGTTAAGGTTAAGTTAAAGTAATCGAAAAACACTGTTAAACGTAATCGGTTTATTGTTGCTCCTTTCCTTGGAAGGATACACAGAGCGACTGACGAAATGCGGCAAGGAAGGATACCCTTTTTCGGTGTACTGTCAACACAAGAATCCAGTCATCGAACAGTTGACTCAGTACATCAAATTAAATGCGATAAACTTCCTTAACAATACTGCGCAGTTCTAAGTACCGAGAGTACTTACTGCACAAGCATCGATTACCTCAAATACCTCGATTACCTACTGCTGTCTCACATCAGATATATCATGCCTATGTACCTTGGATTTTTTTGTTCTTTGTGCTTCCGTGAAATCATGTAACCTATGGTATCTACGCCTGTGAAAACATTACGCACCTACGGTACTTAAGCCTTGCGTCAACGTTACGTACGGTGCTTAAGCTTTCGCAGACGTTACTTGCGGTATCTACGCCTGCAAGGACGTTACCTGCGATAATTACGTCTGCGCAAATATTGTCTACGGTACTCACACCTGCGCAGGCGTTACCTACGGTATCTAAGACTACAAGGACGTTACTTAAGCCACTTACGCATGCGCTGACGTTACCTAAGCTACTTAAAGACGTTATTTATGGAACATACGACTACGCAGTCGTTACCTACGGTATCTGCGCTTTCGACACAAGTCATTCACATGCATGTATGTATGTATGTATGTATACCATTAAGCCATTTCCCTTTCAGGGTAGGCGTCACACTACCCGGTTCGGGTAGTGTTTCTAGGTGGATAGTTTCTTGTAGTAAATAACTCTAGGCGACGAGTGCGCACGTCAAAGTATTGTGAGAACCTAATTTGCTACTGTAACTACCGTGAGTTACTAGTATGGAGGCCAAAATACCACAGCTTACTAGCTCGCAGACCTAGATACCGTAGGTATACATGGCGCAGTCATAAATACGTTATATCGGTACCTCCATGCTATACTCTCCAATCTAGGGTTCTCAGTCTAAACTCTTCAATCTCGTTTTGCGCTGGCCCATGGCGCCACATACGTAGGCACTCACTGTGTAGCCGTCAATACCGTGGGTGACTAGCGCGTAGTGTGGTAGCCCTAACTATTGTGGGTACATAATGCGCAGCTGTGAGTAAAGCATACCAATTGTGTAGCCGTCATGTCAGTCCTGTATATCCTAACTTGAGCAAAGCTTAGCAAATCACGTTTGGTCCTTGTGGACGTATCCGGATTCGTGTTTCAACCAAGTCAATTTTTGAAGGATTAAAACAAAATTTCTACTAGGGACGTGTTAATACATTAAAATTAGAATGAATTATGGTACGTACATATGTGCATTTAATTAATGATTGTCTGAAGGAGTGTTCATTCGCGTGAATACTCCCTCGCAATTATCTACTGCGCATTCATTATATACTGCAGAGTGGTCTGACATGTACATAAAATAATTAAAATAAATGCATATAATATTTAGGTAAATTGTTCAGTAAATCACAGTTTAGATTGAAGTCTACTTCTCAATTCTCTTCGAAGTATTTTACCCGTTCCATTCTTGGGAATTTCGTTTACAAACCTCACTCCACCTCTAAGTTGTTTTGATGACGATACTCTTTCTGAAAAAATGTGTTAAAAATTTTCTTAGTAATAAAATAATATTAATATTATAGTAGAATGCAATTAAGGCTTTAGATAGGATAACAGCACATAATATATTTTGCCTAAGAGGAGGGATTTCTAGACTTAGTGTTTAGTTATCACATACGGCACTCAGGTCTAGAGTGAACCCCCAGTGGTTTAGAAACCAAGTTTCCTAAGTATATTTGATACTTTATGGTATTGAATGATGCTCACCATTAACATAAGTAACAACTTCCTCGCTCGTCAATTTTGAATCAGACTTTTTGACCACAAAAGCAAGTGGCAATTCGCCTGCCTTCTCATCTGGTAATCCGACAACTGCTGTATCTGTTATTGATGGATGTGACATTAAAATGGCTTCCAATTCAGCTGGAGCTACTTGATAACCCTTGTATTTTATAAGTTCCTTGATTCTGTCAACAATATAAAAATATCCATCCTCATCGTAATACCCTACATCTCCAGAATGAAACCAGCCGTCTTTATCTATCACAGATTTGGTGGAATCAGGAGCATCACAGTAACCCTTCATAATATTTGCACCTTTAAAGCAGAGTTCTCCTTCACAATTTGGTCCCAAAGCCTCTGCAGAACTCCCATCCTCGATTGAAATCACTTTAGCTGTAATTTAAAATGGTAGGTAAATGTCTAGATTACTACTTTACATGAATAATTAAAAGATTCATACAAAATGGGAGACCGAGTAAATAGAATGGAGGTTGTAATTGGAGGAGCCAGAAACAACAACATTCCGATGAAAAGGGCTCCGTAGGAAGCGATACTACTGTTCTATAAGTTAAATGAGCAAAACAGGATCAGTAATTAAAAGGTTCTGGTGGAACTTTGCCCAAAGCAGGATAGTAATCAAGGGACTAGCCAGCAAGACATGGCAACAACCGAAAAAAAGGCCGAGGGAAGCTAAAATTAACAGGAGGCGCGAAAACGAAAGGTCGCAAGGTAAAAAGTCAAGTTATGCGAAAGCAGAAGATGGATAGTGGATGAATCTGGGCCAACGCTATTAAGATTCAGACGAGTGAGGGTTTTTGGTATGCAGACGTGATACAGTACATGAATCGAGATCTGCTGCATTCAAGGAGAAGAGCTTCTTCTACAATGTACCATCGCCTCAATATGTCATAAGAACCTTTGTGGGTCCGGCGATAGCGCGATACGCTTCCAAGAAAGCACGAGGCCTGGGGTTAGATTCCTGGGCCGGTACCCGCTTTTAACTGTAGATCCACTCAGAAGAGGCTAGTTACCTCCCAAGGAAGGGGCTCCATGTCACAGTGAAAATTGTGTGGGTGTCCCTAGTCGACTTTGAGAATACTTGGATTCGAGTTAGCGATCTCCTTGCGAAGCGGCTCCATGTCAAGGGGTCTCTCGCTCGATGGTGACTGGTCAATTTCAAGCAATGAATACACGCATACACTTACATAACCCACCAGCCAGTGCGCTGAATATGGGCATCTAAATGATGATCTCATATGGATCGCCCCGTCCACTCTAAACTGGCTGTCTTTTTTCTTACGGCCTGGCTAGGCCTGGTGCCCTAGAGGTATATTTTCAGAATTTTGGAAACAACGAAATGCACCAATCTCCGTACGTCTATTGGGCTGGTGTGCAATGGCATAACTCCCGCAGAAGAAACACACGATGGGCAATTATTACAGCCTTCTTGGAGTATGCTAAACCATTTTTCGGCTTGTTTCCGCCAGCGCGGTATGAAAAAAGGACTGATGTAAGCTAGCACTGCCGAAGTGTAAGCTGCGACCGCGAACCAGGAGCCAGCCCCTTCAAACCTTGGTCGGAGTGTGCTCACCATGCACCATTCGTGTGGTTAAATCTTAACATACATGGCAACCTCATCAAAGGAAAACTAGGATTACGAGCTGGACCTAAATGCCAGAATTATCGTTCTCGAGGAGAAGAGAAATTCTCTTATGACCCTTTGGGAAATGAATAAAACTGTCCTAAAGGAAATGGAAAGCTACTACAAGCTACTCAAGAAGAAGGAACCAGCCAGGAAGCATCGCTGGTCGCCGATGAACGGTGAAATGGTGCCTGTAAGCTGCAACCCTGAAGTAACGCGAAAGATGAATCCACACTCTGTGCGTAAATGCATTTTCACGACCTCTAAACAAAAAATTTCCTAGAAGTAGGCTTTCCACATGAGTACCGCATCACCGTGGTGGCATGTTGCCCTATATCTAGGCGCATTATGTTTTATGGATGTATTAGCTATGCCGGGAAGTGGAAATCAATCTTGGCGAGAACTGCACTACTGGATCGTTACCAAACAGCTGGCATCAAGACTGAAAATATTCTGATTAGGTGAAATTTTGCTTATTGGTAGTTTGCTTATTGGTATCAACAACAAGTTTCTAAACCAAAGATTCTTTCCCAGCAGATGGAAAAATCAGAAGTTGCTACTTCTATGGAGGTAGAACAAATAACTGGAAGGGCTATTCTCTTATAGGCCAATCTGCTTCAGAGATATACTATGGGGAAACTGCTTCGATGTATTACTAGTTACAGCGAAAAGTGTCGCAAAAAAAGAGACCGGAACGTTGTTTGAATACTATGATAAAGCCGTCATGGTCAAGAGTAAAAGCCTGATCATCACAGAGAGAGGCGAGCAGGAATCAGGTTAAATGTAGGCTATAGTTTAGGAAACATGCGTGGGTATATATTTTTATCTGAGAATGAAGCACACGGCTATTTTCTACAACGACTAGTGAACCATTAAGATGCTTGTGGACAGTGAGAGGAAGATTCCTTGTTGCAGGCAACTCAATGAACTACAAGACTTATGAACGGGATTCAATGCAAACTGACAATAGGTGAATAGCTTTGTTAAATATGATGGTTAAGCTTGATTTGGTGATTCTCAATAAGGAGAACACTTTTATCTTGAAACGAGGAATCACAAGATGATTCATCGGTGCAAAGAAGGCTATACGAAACATTACAGTTGGGATAGTAATGGACGAATGAACCAGAAGGATTTGTAGAAAATGTTGTTCATATCATAATATCGGCCTGCAACAAAACTATCTAACTCCCATAGGCGTAAAAGACATAGTGCGAAAGCAGTTCCAGGCTTGTGTTACGATTTGAATTACGAGGTTATATCTCAATAAAAGCATCTTGAAAAGTTTTATTTCAGACTGTATAGTTTGGAAGCTCGAAAATATCATATAAATTATGTTGGGAATACAAGCGCCCTCAAAATGATATACCTTTCAATATGTACATACCGAGATTTAACCTCATTATTTGTGGAAACGTCGATTTTTTAATGATCCATGTCCAATATATACCGTTGTATACCTGACACACCCGGTTCCAAAATCCCAACGCTTCCAATTTTATTGCGTTCTGGCTTCTGGCTAATAACAGTAAACGCTGTCTCAGTCAGTCCATAAGTAGTGCTGATATGATCAAGATTAAATCGTGCAATCATGGCTTTTTCCATTTCCAGTGACAGTTTTGCTCCGCCACATCTACATGTGTAAAAATGTATAAATATTTGTGTACATGTTATAAACACAGTAATACAATAATCTGAATTTCAATAAGAAATGTCGTTTGACTTTCAGTTGTAAACGAAAGAATCATTTGGTGGTTGAAAGATCAATTCGGTTCATCCATGCTATGCTCTCCTATGTTGGATTAGCACTGAGCAGTCTAAAATTTTCCAATCGCGTTTTGTGTTCGCTCCTAGGTACGCATACACGGCGCTAAGTGCGCACACAAAACGCGATTTGAGAGTTTCGATTGCTAACCTAACATATGAGAGTATAGCATAGATTATAGAGGCCATAGAAGTAACGAATTTATGGTTGGAATTAATTTGTATACTTATTTTAAGGCAAAAATGAAAAGTAAGTGGCGCATATGAAGATGACCCAGAAAAAAGCGAAAAAGATGTGTTTTTGGGGATAATCGCCATTATTTATTTGATCTAATCCTGAAAAAGTGAGAAAAAGTGAAAATGTAGCGTAAGATAGTAAGAGCTATTTTTACAGAACTTTTTAAATGACAAAGCTATCTTCCGTTTTTTGCGTGGAAACTTCAATTTTATGAACAAGAATTCTTCTGGCGATCCTCTGCATCAATCTTGCATGATTTTTTCCTTATGGAAATACAATTTAGATACAAATTTAAAAAGATTTTGAAAGGTTGCATTTATCGAGAATGACCTTTTATAATTTCAAACAAATTGCAGCCATTTTGTTAGTGTTGAACTTTTTCCAGTTTTCCTCTAGGTTTTATATCGATGTTAATATCTAAAGTCGTTCAAAAGCTATAGAGGCATGAGCAAAAAATTGAAATCAAAACCTAAATACACTGGAACTTGTATTGAAGCAGTCTGGATTTACGCTCAGTCAAGCGTGGCAAACAGCTCGAGAGCCGCAATCTCCGCGCGTTAGCTGCATGAGGTTACGACATCCGTCCAAATCCAGCAGAAATGATTTACGCGGACCTGACTGTTTTGTCTCGGACAATCTGGAAATAGAATCAAGGCCAACGTAAGCCATGCCCGAAACCGTTCCTGATTCCAAGTTCCATTGTCTTGTTAACTTCATGGAAACTATTGTTTCCCAAATCGGGAAACTACGTATCATCTTTTTTTTTCAAAAACAATATATTTTTTGTGACGATCGATTAATTAAAGTCCTTCAAACAATTTGGGGTTTCCCAAGATCCATAATACGTCTACAAGGATGAATTGTTTAATATAATATTTTTACCACACAATCTAAAGGAAATTATACCGGCCTCGAATAGAGCTTTTTCCGGAAAAAGTTCATGTTGTAGTTTTTTTGTTTGGTAATTGAAAATAGACTGGGTGACTGCAGCCTGACATACACAATAAGCCAGAGTGTTGCATTTAACAGGCGCTCGATAATGCATTCACCTCGCGCTGCGCGCTCGGACACATTTGTCGTCTAGGTTTTCACACTTCGTGTGCTCGCTATTGCGCGCTTCGCAAGCTAATACTCTCTTAGTAAGCTTCATCGTTATGACCTGCTTTTGGTTTAATTATGTCAGTTTTACATAAAAATAAGAACTAATTTACTTAAGGTTCTATCGACCTTAAGGAACACATTCTCATCACGACACTCGCGCTTCGCGCTCGATATTTGGTATGATCATCATGTGAACCTCGCGCTTCACGCTCGTTTCTGTTCATCGTATAATAGAAACCCAAAAGTTTGAGCGCGCTTGCTGCGCGCAATTTGGTCTTCGCGCTTCACAACGACCATATGTTATGTTCAATGTTCTTCAGATAAAAATGACTAAAGTTGTATTTGATTTAAAATGAAGAAGGTAATTCCTTTACTTCAGCGTATATTTCCGTATCTTTATAATAAATCCTACAATCAGAAAGATTTTTTTCCAACTATCTGAAAAGGGGAGAAAAAAAGTATTTAAGTCGTTTTTGGAACATATATCTAGCTTTTTCATTCATAATCAAACCAACCCCTTGACTACCATGTGATTCCCTATCTACTCCTGACCATATTTCAAAACCTCAATCAAAGTTTCAGTCCATTCCGAGGCTACTTTATTGTTTGTATTATTCATGTTTAGATTGTACACCCAACTACCACCTTTATGCGCGAAATTTGTTGTGCGAGTCGAAATCATGCCCAAGTTAAGTAGTGATTCGTCGTATAGTGGAGAGTCCAGTTCTTACGTCAGTCCCACCAAAACTT
>CAKNYM010046703.1:41582-63672 GCA_932195095.1 Andricus curvator
CATTTTTCACATAAAACCAATACTTTCTCATTATGATGAGAATGTAAAAAAACAGGAACATTTTCCGGAAAAAGCGCAATGTCGAGGCCGGTATAACTGCCTTGAGATTATGTGGTAAAAATATTACATTAAACAGTTCATCCTTGTAGACGTATTATGGATCTTGCGAAACCCCAAATAATTTTAGGCACCTTAAATTTTCACTGCACTGCAGCTAATTTTTTCTAAAGAAAAGTATTAATGAATAACAAATTTTCTGTGTGTACTTTTTCATCATAATAAAAAAGTTTGAAATGAAGCTTTTTGACAAATAACTAATATTTCTGAGTCACCTTATCAAAAAAACAACATATTTTCTGAAGTATACTAACATTACTTTCAATATGCTTGATAAATCATATTCGTCTATTAAAGGACTTTTGACGAAAAATACCACGAGTGTTGGTACCAATGTCAATATATTAATCTT
This sequence comes from Andricus curvator, assembly GCA_932195095.1. Lineage (NCBI taxonomy): Eukaryota > Metazoa > Arthropoda > Insecta > Hymenoptera > Cynipidae > Andricus > Andricus curvator. The sequence goes on from CAKNYM010046703.1 coordinate 42,052, forward strand.
GTATTTTTCAATTGCTGCCAGAAATTTCCTTTCCTCAAATCGATCAAATATAACCATTTTTAGACCTAGATGAAGAGAAACCAGAAATAGAACACCAAATCCATAACCATGGAAAAGTGGCATGATGCCAGAGATAGTGAGACTCATATCATCTGGTAATATCGATGTATCAATAAATTCTACTAATCGTTCCGCCAAATTTAAAAGATTCGTGTCAGTAAGCATAACTCCTTTTGGCATGCCTAACGTCCCACTCGAACAAAGAATAGCCGCCACGTGACTTTCAATATCAACTCTAGGAAGTTGTAAGTTGTCTGACTCAAAGTCTGGAACTTTTTTTATGATATCAGGAACATTAGGAATTCCTGATTGGGAAACATCGGCATAGAGCAAAATTAGTTTTGGAGACCATGGCAATTCACTCGCAATTTTTTGTAATTTTGGTGCAACTGTCGGTGACACAAAAATATACTTTGGCTTTGAGATTGATAATATGTGAATAAATTCTGTTTCTGTATATAATGGATTAGCAGGACACAATGTGATCCCGAGGAGGAAACTTGAAAACGATGCTGTACAAAAATTGAAATTATTTTCGCTACATATAGCAATTCGGTCGTTTGTTGTTAGACCTAATTTTTGTAGGTACACTGACAATTTACGACTGTGGTTGATAATTTTGTCAAATGACATTTCTTCACCAGTATCTGCATTCACCTGCAAGAAAATAATTACGTCATTAATTTGAACCGTGCAAAATTGAGCTATTTGAATATAAAGGAAGAAAATTAAGGATTTTGGAATTGAAAATTCAAAATAAGGCCTTTTCCTTCATTGTCATCGCTCAAAATAACATTTTTAATTGAAGCGCGTTCCATAGTCAAAAGTCAATCTATCGACGTAGATTGCAAATAATAATATATCATGGTCGCTATTTTTGCATCATATTATTTATAAAATTTTTGATCATTCCCGCATTAATTTATCCCACCAAAAACATCCAGGATGTACAAACTTGGGGAAGTACAATTAAATCATGTTAAATCGAAGTTGGCCTAAGGGAAATGAAAGAATAGTAATTAACATTATTTGATTACGAGTATCAAAAAATCAATTTTTTATATGTTTTTCTAGGATTAAAATTTTTTTAAAACCTAGGAAAATTATCTATAAACCACTTTTAAAATTATAACAATTTTGCGGGATTGAATGTATTTTTCCGCTCATAACATAACTAAAATGAGGACTTGCATGTTGGTGGCGGAAGTGAGCACGTGTTTAGTAACAGGTGGTGAGAGGATTTTACGGAATTTGTGTGGAAGGTGTGAGTGGAGTGTGAGGGTGGAAGCCTAAGAGGTGAGTAGGGTTGTTTGGGGTGAATTGGGGAGATACAAAGTAATTTTCAGCGTAGGTGTCAGGTGGGATTAAGTTAAATAGAGAAAGTGAGGTTAGGTTGGCAAGTAATCGGGGGAGTTTGTGGTCAGGAGTCTTGGACCTTCGAGGGGTCAAGGGTTGTTCTCGCAGAGTTAGTTGATGTCGAGGGAGAGAAAGGGGTGTCTGCAGGGGCTGTGAGGAATTGAAAAAAAGGGAAATAAAGGGAAAATTTGGTGGCGATAGACGGTAGCATTCTTTAGAGACATCTGTCGGTTGCGGAAGGTACTGCATGGAGAGATCCCAGTTACCGACGGCAGAGCGGTAGGTGGGCAGCGAGGGTACTGGCAGTGTTGGTAGTGAAATTGACGGGGAGGAAATTTTCCACGGTGTCGAGCGGTGCGTCGGGGAGAGGGAGAGAGCGGAACGGTGGGAAAGAAGGAAGCGAGAAGGTACCCAGATAACAATGTGCTCACACCTTGCCCGCATGGTGTTTGCACGCGTGTCGACCGATCGGCACGACGTGAGGGCAAGAGTGCAGACATATGTGTCCTCACATGCGTCGCATATCCGCCGCACGCGTGTCGGCACGTGCGTGCCAGCGTCGTGCTAGCATGCACGTGATTTGTGTTACAATTATTGAAAACAAGATGTTGAAAATAACATAAGTAACAGAAAACATTGTATGACGTTTTTAAGAAGAGACTCTTGTGTTGAAAGTTGTTCTTTCACAACTGATGATGCAACAAGTAATATATTAGCGAGAAATATATATTTATCTGAAAATATTTTTTTATTTCGAACAATTTAAATTATTCAGCATAGAGCGTTTATTCAACACCTTTGTTAGAAAACAAAGGGATTTTAAAGAACACTATACTTTTGAATCTTCCAGTTAATTACTTTCAATTGTTTTTCAAGTTGCATATTTTTAATCGTTCTAGTTCTGAGATTTAAGAACTTAAATCTCAGAAGTAGAACGATTAAAAATGTGCACTTGAAAAACTTGTTTTCGATCATTTTAAATCTGAATATAGTAAATATAGTAAAAAATAGTGAAGAAGATATATTGAATTTTTGTGTTGCGAAGAATTTTAATAGAAACGTTGTGACAATCACCAAATGACAGTTGCCGATGCTTTGACGTTTAATTTTAAAAGGTCTGTGCACAAATTTGGGGGAAGTACAAAGCCTGAGGCGTGCTCAAACTTGCGAGCGAAGCGAGCTCCGCGCGATAAGAATGTGCCCGCGCAGCGGGCAGATTTTTTTTTAGTTTTTCTTCTAGTTGTATATTTTTCTTTATTTTTATCATTTGACTATAAAATACTTATGGTGCGTTTTCACGGAGCTAAAATTTTAGAGTTCAAAAATTATTTTTAAAGAATTACAACTCTTGCCGATTTTGTTCTTTGCCTCAAAATTTGTTTATACGGCAAGCTAATTTTCCGAACCAAAACCCAAGAGAAAATCTTTATTTAATTTGAACAAATATAATTATTTACTTTTATTTCGACTTTTTGTCTGTAAAATAAACTTGGAAAGTAACAAAAATTTAGAGCATAAAGCGAATTTGATCAGAGTTTTATTTTTACACAACTGCTATATTATGTTTTTATTAATAATTTTCTTTTTGTGCCGCACTCTTCACCGCACGCTATATGCCGACATTTTGCTCTAAGTACCTGACGAGCATGATGGACGCACGCTGTGCTGCATATCATGCAGACCGTGTGCGGGCACTATGTGGGATTACTTATCACCCTCAGAACGTGCTGTCACTGTGCTTGCATTGTTGCCGACACATCGTGCTTGCACGCCATGCGCCCATGTGCGTCCGCCTGCATTGTTATCTGGGTAAGGGAGGGAGTGTCTAGCGAAAGTGACGGGGAGGATCTCTTGAAGAGAAAGAGAGACAGCCAAGAGAGTCCGGAGAAGAGCGAGGTTGAGATTCCATTTAAAAAAAAACGGGATAACACGTAGGTCCCCCCCCCCCCTCCAATGGAGGGGAAGTCGGAGAAGGAGGCTCTCGTAATGCCGTTAGGCGTGATCAGGGGAGTCGGTGGAAGACATATGGGAGGATTTAAAAGAGAAAGTGAAAGGGTGCGTGCAAAAGAAGGTATTCAAAAAGAAGAAGAAAGGAATGGTGAAGCAGTGGTGGGACAGGGAATGTAAAAAGATGAAAAGGAAGGTGAAGAGGAAGTACAAGAAGTGGGAAGAGGGTACTGCGAAAAGGTAGCAGTACATAGCAATGAGGAAGGGGTTTAGATTGATGTGTAAGAAGAAAGAACAGGAAAAGGAGAAAGAGCTGGAAGAGGAGTTAGGAAATGTTAAGACAGAGGGTGACGTCTGAAAGATAATAAATAGGTTTAGGAAGCGTAGAGTGGGGATAAGCGAGAAGATAGGGAGTAAGGAGTGGAGGGGTTTTTTAAAGAATCATTTCAGGGCTCAGATTCAAGAAAGAGAGGTGGTGAGAGTAGAAGAACGGAGGAGGCAGAGATGCAGGAGTTTAATGACGAGAAGATAGATAAACAGATAAGGAAGTTAAGAAGGTCGAAAGCAGCAGCTGGATGGGGTAGAGAACGAAGCATGGCTGTTTAGTACAAAAAAGGTTAGGAAGAGGCTGAAGGAGGTAGTGAAGGAAGTATGGAGGGGGGAGGGATTCCCACGAGGGTGGAGAGCAGGGCTAATAGTGCCACGGTATAAGAAAGGAGATAGGGATAGGCAGGAAAATTATAGAGGGATTACGCTAATGAATACGGCGCATAAAGTATACGCGATGGTGGTGGCGGAGAGGCTGCGGAAGGATGTCGAGGGGAAAGGAATATTGCCGGAGACGCAGGCGGGCTTTAGGGTGGGTGGGAGTACTATCGACAATATCTACGTTCTGCAGCACGTGGTGGATAGAGAATTAGCGAAGAAGGGGGGTCGAGAGTGTACGCGTTTTTTGTGGATCTCAAAGGCGCGTTTCCGTCGGTGGATAGGGGGGTTGTGGGAGGCGATGGAGGATAGGGGAATGGAGAGAGGCCTGATCGAGAGGGTAAGGGAGTATATATGAAGAGAACAAAGATAAGTTAAGAGGAGGGAAGGGGATTTCGGAGGGATTATGGATGGATAGGGGGTTAAGGCAAGGGTGTCCGCTTAGCCCAACGCTTCTTGTGATATAACTAAAATGAAAGATCCTCCTCTTCCGTTCATAACGTTCTCCATCATTTATTATACAGCTTATAATTTCTTTTCTTTTTCCCTCTTCCTCTGCAGAGATTGTATTTTTAATACATACAAATACGCCAAGATCTTATAATTAAAAAATTTTTTTTTCAAATCATTTTTTGAAAATTTCTTCTCAAATTGAAATTCTAGAATGACATTTGAACAATGTGTTTTTCATTACTCATGATCAATTAATTTTAAGAATTATTATTTTCAATTTGACAAACTTTGATTTTACAACTTCATTTAATTATACTTGGTCAAGTTTTTGCATCGTAGTTGTTTTAGGTGAGATTTTACTACTTTTTGGACAAACCATAGAAAAAATTACAAATAACTCGATATACGATTCAATATAAAAGTTGTTGACCAGTTAACCTCCATCTAACACCAAAATCAGGCTTTAATTTTGTATTCTGGCATATTTTGCAGGAGAATAATTCCATAAATTGTTGGAATTAACCTTGAATTCACTGGAATTCATCACAAATTCTTTGAAATTCTTTAGAATTCTTGCGAATTTGATTACGTTAATGCTGAAAGGTGTACTGTACACTTGCAGCTACAATTTCGGAAAAGATGAAAAAATCCAATTTGTTATGATAAAATATACAACATTTTTTTAACCATCAAAGATATTATGAATTTCTGAACAATAGCAGTAGAATTAGTACCGAACACCTACAGTTATTATTTTACATTAATTAGATCAATAGATTTCGCTGTAGCCGTTCGCAAAGATGAAAAATTCAGTTTTCAATCATAGATTTTTTGAACTGTCAAAAATATTATAAATGCCTGAAGCTGTAACAATAAGATTTATTAAACAAATGAAGGTTTATAAATTCCTCAAACGAAACAGTAAAAGGGAGTATCGAGCATGACCCGTTAAAGTTTGGTGCTAATGGGTACTGTTTTAAAAGGAACCACTGAAATCTCACTGGTCGAAACAGCCAGAAGTGTCTCACTGACAATCAGTAAAAATTCACTGGTTCACTCAGTGGCATTCCGGCACTGGCTTAATCAGTGAGGTTCACTGGTTTCTTAGTACCAGTAGACATCTAGTCGTACGCCTTGTCGTCTGTCAGCTGGTTAGGTATGACACGTATCAATTATCAAATTTGTGCTACCTTGCACAAAATTATCTTTTAAAAACCACACTTGACTATTACAACAATAAATGAGGGCCGGGCTGCAATATAATAGCATATAATATATTGCACCTAACTGTGGGAAGGCCCGTCATTGCGTCAACGTGTCGCGTCACTCGAGGTCAAATCCAAGTGGCCAGAGGCTTCCTCACTTTCAAGCGAAAGATATTATATCCCTTGCTTATTGCAGCCAGCTCCCAAATATCTATAACACAAACACTAGTACACAATAAAGTTCGTTTTCACTCGAGAAATGGAAATACCCGACCGGCGACGTGCGCGTACCAGACGACTGGAGGTTCACGTCTTGGGCGCGTGGAGCGCCATATCACTGGTTGAATCTATCATTTAGCGTCACTGGTATATTGAGTAACGCTGTTTTAGTTGAGTCACTTACTTGTTTACTCAGTAAAAATCGAAAAATCACTGGTTCACCAGTAACAATTCAAAATACTGATCCAACCAGTGACAATTTCATTGTTTCAGTTTAAGAAAGAACCATCGAATCAAACATGATACCGTTTTAGTTGAGTCACTTACTTAATCACCTAATAAAAATCGGAAAATCACTGGTTTACCAGTGATATTTCAAAATAGTGATCCAACCACTGCCAATATCACTGGTTCAGTTTGAGAGAGTACCATCGAATGAAAAATGATACCGTTATAGTTGAGTCACTTACTTGTTCATCCAGTGAAAATCAAAAAATCACTGGTTCACCAGTGATCATTCAAAATACTGATCCAACCAGTGAAAATTTCTCTGGTTCAATTTAAGAGAGTAACATCGAATGAAAAATGATGCCGTGCATATCCATTTGAAATTTGTTGTAATTCGGTTTGATAGGTATGTTAGTTGAAAAATTCTACTTTTTTATTATTTTCCGGAGTGAAAATTTTTTCAGTTTCGATTTGATTAAGCTCAAGTCTTCACAAAATTCATATATTTTTGCACTTCACGTTTTGCATGTTTTTACCTGTTCTGCATATATATTTAAAAAAATTATGAAATTTTTATTAATTGTTATTAATTTTTTTTATTGATTATATTAATTAACTTTTATTAATTAATTTATTAATTAATTTTATTAATTATTAAATAAAAAAATATTTTTTGTCTATGGTTTGAAAAGTTTGTATATTTCGAAAATCTTAATCTCTAAAATGGTCAACTTTTTGGAAATCACCCTTGATATCTATATAGCCTTCAAGAATGAATACATATTCTAATTTCTTAACATAAAAGTATAATAATAATTTACATTTTCTAGGTTTTAAATATAAAACAATAAATAAACAAGTTCATTTTGTAAAAAATTAAATTTTTAATGTAAAATTAAAAAATTATACCCAGTGGTGCGTCTGTTAGATTTAACTTCAGAAAGAATATTGTTTTCAATAATACTTCAACAATTAAATTCCGCAATAAGCGCTTCAATAGCAGAGAATCAAATACATAATGTTGATAAATTATTCATTTAGTATACTTAATAATTAATGCGGTTTTTATATTCATGAATATTTTACATTTATATTAGGGTATACAGAAAATATAGAGAAATATAATTTTAAACAATTCAGGAACTTTAAACAATTAAAAGAAAAACAATGAACCCTATCAAAAAATTGTCAAAACAACTTTGTAGGTCTTTTTAAAAGTATTAATTCGTTTTCTTGACTTGTTTTCGTATTTCGTATAATTTTTCCAAAAATGTTAATTTTAAATTTTTCAATAATATTTATAAAGATTAAAAAAACAGCGTGTTTCATCAAAAACTTGTTGAAAATAATTTTAGAAGCAACAATTCGTTTTCTGGACTCATTTTTGTATCACGTATTCTTTAGCTAAAAATTTTTATTTCCGATTCTTTAATAACCAACTTGAACTTTGTTTTTATGCCCTGAAAAGTTGTGCCAAAGCTCAATCGAATCTAATACTTTTTTTTTGAAGTTATCATGCTTACAGATTACCAAATTGCCGAAGACAGCAATTCTAGGAACGCTTAAATCCAGTTTACCAAAATCCAGGTTCCAGTGTACATATAATCATATGATTTATTATATATTCTTACCAATGCAGTTTTTGATCCATATTTTCGTAGACGGTCTTGAAGATACTGTCCTAAAGACAAATGCGACCCCTTTGAAATAAATGGTGGTCCAGATAGGATGTTTGAATGACTCTTCATTTCGGAGATCCTTTAATAATATTTCTCAATTTATAGAAGAAAAATTGTCAATGTGTTTTGTAATTATAGGCACTGTAACTCATTTCGCAAAAGTAAATTTCATCTGTATTCCATAATTTTATTTAAAAAATTAAATATCGAAAAAGGAGTATTATTTTCTGTTCAAAATTGATTTAAAAAGGTACAGATTTTCTGACAGACAACGGAAAAATCTCTTCATTTTTTGGAAGTTTTGCACTAAATTATTTCACATTTTCAAAATTATTCCAAAAAGTTTTGATAAAGAAAATCTATATTTGCCATACCCAATTTTAAGACACGGTAAAAATCCACTGTGATTTCGAGAAACAATAATGTCTACTGATGTTTCTCGTGTGCTAATGCGAGCTGCCTCACAAAAATACTCTGATAAGCGATAACCTTTTCTTTTATCACGGTATATGTTTTCATATAGAGGAAGCCAGTACAAGAATGATAACAATACGTACTGAATAATGGGAAAAATTGACTGGGTTTTGAAGAAAAAGTTCTGTAGTATTTTTTTTTATGAGTACCAATAGTGAAAATGAGTTTTTGAATCAGCTTTTTCACCACTTACATGCTATTTTGAAATCGATAAATTGAAAAATATGGTGTTGACTTGGCGAAGAAAATTTTGTCCGCTAACAGATTACCATTTTTTAAGGAATTAGATTGCTTTCACTATTCTTTCACTGGTTCCTTCGATTCGTCAAACTCTTGGCCTTTAAACTGTCTAATGATTAATTCTCTTAATTTTCATCGAAAGTATATTTTACGTGTTTTTATGAGAAGCGTCGTTCGCTACGAGGTGAATAAATTCTTGAAAAGTTAGACTTGCGTAGCAAAGTAGTTTTTTTCTTTTAGTTCTGCGAGCACAACTAATAAATGCTACCAACCAAACAGCTTTTAAATAAGTAAGCAAGTTTTTGTCTTTAATAGTAGGTTAGTGCGTGCAAAATACGACACAGTTCATCAATATTATGACTTCAAAAGTTTTTCTATCTACCTGGTACTGGCTTTCCCTACTTTTTTATACTTGGATGAAAAAAGATATGTCTTCGGCCAGACTAAAAATATGATCATAAAAATTCTCCTATTGTTATGTAGTCAATTTCGTAGAAAACGGCTAAAATGCGCATTGGGGAGAGTGGGGCTAAGTTGACACTTTTTTATCCAATCGTTTTTTAATTGAAAAAAAATGTGTTGGAAGACGTATTAGGTATTGTTGGATCGAGAATTTAGTTGGCTACAAAATGTTGCTTTTGATTTTAATGCGAGGGGCTACGAAATCTGGAAATCTCAAAACTATGAATGCGGCAATCTGTATTGAATTCATATAGAGATATCCAAGATTTCGTTGAGATTGCCGGGAGTTCCGAGATTTCCAACCCTGCTCGCGATCAGAACTCACGTGCGATTCTACAGACTCGGTTAAGCTCGGCAGCTTTCGGATTCATTCAGCTGCTCGTTTCACGCATGGGAGCGTATGTCGAACTGCTCCACACCACCTCACCTCTGTCGATACTCAGCCAAAGATTGCCAAGATTTCTCACAAATGCTAGATTACTGAGAGATTTCCAAGAGTTCTTCCAAGACTTCTTTTAAGATTTCCCGCGCAGCAATCTGAGATTTCTTAGTGAGTAGACCCCCGTTTTGAAGTGCGATGTATTGTTTATCAATTATTATAAAAAAAGTGAAGTGAAGTGATGGAAAATCTGTCGAGTGAAAAATGCTGGGGCTAAAACGACCCCCTCCTGGGACTAAGTCGATATTTGACTATAATGTTTGAAGAAAGGAAAGGACACAGTTTTGACATTTTTATTATTGTAGCCAACTGAATTCTCGATCCAACAATACCTAATACGTTGACAAATTTTTTTTTCATTCAAATTCTATAATGAGAAGGTATTAGTTTTATGTAAAATTGGACTTCGTCGGTTTTCATCAAATCTTCACGTTTTGAAACCCCCTGAGTCAGTAAAAACGATTTTTACAAAGGTGTATGTCTATGTTTATATGTATGTCTGTATATCTGCCTGTATCATATGCGCACGGTGACGTACTGGGTGTCGACTTAGTCCCACATCGGAAAATCCAAATTTAACAACACATTCATGCTCAGCACCTTTTTTACGTGAGATGGATATACTCTGTTTATATTGGATGAGGATATACAAAAGAAACACAATTTTCCACAAGCGTCGGAAAAAACTTTTGATCTCTGAAAATACTGTGTATGTCATAATAACAAGTTCACACGGTTTATATATTTTTTTAAAAGCAAGTGTCGGCTTAGCCCCACTCTCCCATAAATTGACTGATACGAAAATCAATTGAGATATTATTTTTAATAAAAATCTGAAGGTGACACTCAACAATATCGCTAGATTTAATGCATTTTTCAATTGATTTTAATATACTTTACACTGAGAAAACTACTTACATTTTTGTTGAATCAACCAAAATTTTTCTTTGGTGTAACGAAAACCAAACAAGAATTATAAAATAATGTTTTGGAGAAAAAAAATTAGAAACATTTTCAGTGATGTAATAAACTTAATTTTGAAGGCGCTGTATTGAACTTGATGAAAATCGTAGAAAATGTTCAAATGTTCACCCAAACCCTAAATCTAAAGTTCTCCAAAATAATCAAGTTGTTACTAAGAAGCTGCAAATATTAAATTCTCTATGAAAGTGAATCTGCTGAAGCTAGACAAATTTTGAGAGATGTGATAAACTCAATTTTCAAGGTGCTGTAGTAAATTTGAGGCAAACATAGACTAATTTTGTATTTTCACTTGACTAGGACATTTTGCAGCGATCTGATGAACTCAATTTGAAAGTGCTGTAGTGAATTTGATGGAAGCATTAGGAAAATTTCAAATTTTCATATTAAAATTTTCTAAAAAAAAGCTGATATTCCTAGGATGCTAAAAATGTTGAATTCTTAATGAAAGTAACTATGCACAAGTTAGAAACATTTGTATTAACGTCATGAAGGCAGTCTTGAAGGTGCTGTAGCGAATTTGAGGAAAACATAAGAAAGTTTTCAATTTTCACCTGACCCCAAACATTAAGATGTTCTAGAAAACTGCACGTTTTTTCTGCAAGGCTGCAAATTTTGAATTATTTATGAAAGTAACTTCGCAGTAGCTATAAAACTGTACTGAGATGAAATGAACTTATTTCTGAAGTTGCTGTCAAGAATTTGATAGAAACATAGGAAAATATCTAACTTGAACCAAACCCCTAACGATAAATCTTTGTAAAAAAATTCCCTATTGTTCCTAGGAGGCTGAAAATTTCAAACTATCCATGTAAGTAACTATACGCAGAAGGTAGAACAAATTTTAATAATGTTTTATAGTCAATTTTCAAAGTGCTGTAGTGAATTTGTACCAAACATAGGAAAAATTTTTATTTTCAACTGACCCCAAAAATTAGAATGTTCTAGAAAGATCCATGTTGTTTCTAGGAAGTTAAAAAACTGAATTGTCTATGAAAGCTATTATGCAGAAGCTAAAAAATATGCAGTAAAGTAACAAAATCAATTTTAAAAATGCTGTAGAGAATTTCATACAAACATAGAAAAATTTCCAATTTTAACCCAACTCCTAACTATAAATCATCTAAAAAATTCCCAGATATTCCTAGGAGGCTGCAACTTTTAAATTTTCCATAACATTTTTTAATTATGCAATAAGCTCAATTTTTAAGGTGATGTAGTAAATTTAAGCCTAGCATATGAAAGTTTCAAATTTTCACCCAACGGCAGAATTTAAAATTTTCGAAAGAAAATCCGTGTAATTCCTAAGAGGCTGCAAATTTTATATTATCCCTCTTCTGTATCTCTCTATATATATAACTCTTCTCCTTGCCTCGGATAACAACCGTATTTTGTCAACAATATGCTGCTTGATTGTTAGCAGCTTTGACTTGTTCAGTGTGTGACGATAGATCCTCAGGTCTTGCGCGAACTTTCGAACCCTTTCCGTGAACGATCTACCAGATTTTATGTAGTCAATCACACATTGAACACATGACACATTCTGTCTTGTCCATCGAATCTTCTTGTTCAGTTGATGCTAGCGTGTGTCTTTTGATCCATTGTCGGTGTAACCTTCGATTTGTATCAGCCAAAGTTTTCACCGCACCATAAACTGAACAATTGATGGTCCAGAGGTCGGACTTCTCCGAGATATCCTCCCGAAGGGAGGCAACCATCTCAGTAGGATCTTGGGGCTTAGGAGGAACCAGGATGTTAATGTTCCTCCTTGTTCTGTAATCACGATCACCTCTCAGAAGGTGCCTGTTTTCCGCGGTTGGTCTTAATGCCGCTTCCTCATTTTCGTCTGCAGTTTGCTCATGCAGCAATTGGTGAAGCGCTCCGAGTACATATCCATTTTTCGAAAAGTAGGTAGCTTGATTTCGCAATGTCTGATGCGAAACGTGCTGAAACTCTGGATGTTCCTGGCATCACGGAGCGTGCATACGCGCCATAAAGTCTAGCATTTTTGCTAGCATCGTAGCAGTCCAGCAAGTCATCTTCGAGTTGATTCTTCCACTCAATGTGAGCGTTTCGTCGGTTCGTCTTCGTGTTTCCATCTAATTATTTTCAGCACCCCGAACTCTAGGATGATCGGCACTGTTTGCCGACCCATTGTCGGGTGCTGTGCGCGTTCGATCGTTTCGAACAGCATCTACAACGTTTTGGTGGTTTGGTGGTGTCATTGTTGTTCCCAAGAGCAGCTAGAAAAAGGGTTCGTCCATCCTTGTAGAGCCCCGCATTCCAGGATAAGGCTACATAGTCTGAGAGATAGCCCGGTATCCCAGAGTCACTTTTTAAGACACCTCACCTAGGTTCCATTCTGCTTTTTGCACGGTTGTTACTCCTCAGCTTGGGCGTTAATTTCTTTGGGACCATCCCTGGAAAATTGTCCGCGAATGCTTATTAATTATTGTAACCATATTCAGCAGAAACCCTTGGTACAGGTACCCTCTATCTGCAATCCGAGGACGCGTCCGGTGGCTTTGTCATAAGCTACGGCACTTTCTTGGACCAGCCTTATAAGACAGTAATAATAAACATGTAGCATATACTACGCAAATTTACCATCTATATTTAATATAGTGGGGATAATTAGCTGCAACTGTTACTGCGTAAAGTCCAGCAAAATGAAAATTTTTCTGACGAGAATTCGCACCAGTGTGCCATTTGAGGGTTAAGAAACACTATCTCAAGTCTTGAATAAACTCTCATCTCTAATTTAATCTAATCTAAAATTCCACTTAGAAGAGAACGTTTTCTGCATAGTAATATCTTGATCCACATTTACCCCGTTGATCCATAATCACCCCGGGTAATGGTAGCAAGTAGAATATGGGAAAGGAATATGTTTACAGGAAAATAACAAGTAATTGTGTAGAATATATGTCAAAAACCATTTGGTAAGAAGACCAAGAAGTATATTGTAAAAAGCGTCAATCTAGGAAGAATGCAAAAGAAAAGAGATCAAGATTTATTTGAGAATAGGCACGAAGGAAGAATAGAAAAGAAAAAGGATAAAGATCAATACAATATAATGTTTATATTATATTATTATTATTATTAGTTTCAGAATATTGTATTTCATTGGACTAAAACCAAATACAGTAATAAAGATACGTTCAAGATATCTTACTACATCTTTTTAGAATATTGGATTGACTTGCAATAAAACACATTAATTAAGATACCCTTCAGACCGCTTACTAAATATGTAAAGCGTAATAAAAAAAACGTGACAGGGGCAGAGTAATCCTTGTTTTAAATTGAAATATATCATTCAAATATTTTAGATAATGCATTTTGAATAGTATACGAAATGCTAAATTTTACTCCTCATTTTTGTTGACTTAAATTATTTGTCTTCGTATCGGCGTAGGTTCTTGGGCATTAAGCCAAATACACCCATTCGATCAAGTTCGATAAACTCAACTGGTTGTGTCACATGATTTTCTAAGTGATGAAATACCATTTGATAATGTCTGTTATATAATGGGCAAATACGATCTTCGTTATCCCATCCAATGATTATATTACCCCTTGCTACCATATCTATACTTGCATCGAGATAAGAGAAGCCATTATCCAACTTTAGTAAAACATCAAAATATGATGCAGGTTGATATGGAATTCTCCGGAGAGGAGGAAGTGGCGGTACAACAGGAAGGACCCGAGGTACTAAGCGCCTTTCTGTCTGCGAACATAGTTCTTGAAAAAGAAATATAAGTGGTTGAATTTTAATACTTCGAACATGAATTAGAATGAATGAATATCAAAATGCAAGCAATATATGTAATAATAATAATAATTATTATCTTCATTGTGCTTGATAAATAAACAGTCAAAGATGAATATTATTTATTATAACATATTTATTTATAGTTATTTACTATTATCTATTACATGAAATCCATTAGTTTTTTATGTAGGTACCCGGGTATCCGGTTGGACTATACGTGTACTTTTGTTTCAAATTAAAAATTTTTTCAGTTAAAAAAATAAAAATAAATGTTTAATGCATATTTCAATAGAAAATCGGTCAAATCGTAGGGATCCGGGAGGTTTTTAGCAAATTTTTGTTAGGAAAAAAGTATTGGACGGCAAATTTTTTCGCCTCAAACAGAAGACCCAGACCGAGGTACAATAATTAGGTGATGAGAGTGTATTCGTGTCAGTCGAACACGCAGCCTAAGAAGCTTTAACAAAAGGGAATTCACAATCACCAAATTACAATTGTCAATGAAATCAAAAATTAAATTAAAATTTATGTCAAGTAAATTAAGGTTCAGTCCGTCTTCGTGGCCAATTGAAAAAAAAGCTTCTTCACAAACAAGAGGAACTGAAAAGACCGAGATACCTATATTATCGAGCGCGAAGCGCGAGACCCGACAAGCGCTCGCTCAAACTTTCGAGCTAACAGCCGGAAAATTTTTTTAATACGCTTTGGGAGAATTCTGAACGATAAAAATATTTAGTTATCGTCACAGGAAGTATTATACAGTTTATTCAAAGTTATGAGTAGCCGGGGATACCCGACTCTCCTACATAATCATAATACAAAACTATCGATAGATTATATGAACGTTACCACCTGAAATTTCAATTTGGAAATGTTCGAAAAGGAAATAAATGGCTCTCTTTGATATCGAAATATTGATGAAAATGTACTTAAAATTATATATGCTATATTATATTATTGTATACGTACCAATAGAATTAAAGAAGGCCGCTAAGATGCAGAACCGAGAACGAATAGTGATCTTCATTTTCTGCGCAATTACAATTTATAAAGAGTATAAACATTTAACAAGATATTCCAATTTATATACGAGTATCAATTAGCCTTGTTCTGATCCGACCTTCTATTAATTGTTGTCTTTCCTCTTTGTTGTCGTTAAAGTATTACGTAAGCACTTTTTGTATGGAAGGGGTTGAGGGATCCTCATGACTACTTACTGTTATATTTGTCTCCTGTCATAAAATACTTTATTTGTACTTTCATAACTCTACCTAATTTGTAGAATTACTGGGGAACCGTTAAAGTACTACGTCACGCTTTTTTCAGATAATGTTTAGGCCCCCCCCCCTCCCCCCACCCTCGGCCACACGGTTTATGTAATACGTGTTTGTAACTTCAACATGGGATCCACCTTATATATAACAGATTTATCTTTGACTTACATCTTTATTCTCTAATTCATATATGAAACAAAAATTTTATAAAACATCATTAGGTTGAAATTCTAGCCTCGTATTTCGATGCTTTGATACGCTATTAAAATATTGTGTGCTCCTACCTAGCCACTTCCAATAACTTTCTTCTAGTATAACTCCTTTAAACAACATGCTACACTAGAGAATGTCTCTTTCTACATTTTTAGAAAAAGAATATATCGTTACATATTTCAAGTGTTAACCTTAAAGATTACTAGTAGCCAAGCTAAATATATAAAAATAAGATTATGTAGAAATAATTTTAAGGAAAGTGAGCAGGGTTATGTAATAATCTATGCATTGTGTTAGTATCCTTTCACAAAATATTTCTTGATTACTTATGCAGAGTTCATGCTTATTACAATTACATTATTATTATTATACCATTACGCCATTTCCCTTTCGAGGTAGGCGTGACTTGCTCGGTTGGAAAATGGTATTGTGTATGATGGGTATATAGGTATAAGGTAGATAGGTATAAAGGTGTTAAGTATAGATATTTTAGATTGATCTCGAATTCCCGTGTTATTTATTCAAATGACACGTTCATTCCGCAACACTGCTCCGACCTAGGTTGCTGATCAATCTCTCTAGCGATCACCCCAGGTGAAGAGCCTCACAAAATTGTTATGTATGGTTCCCCACTTGGGCCCATCAGTATCCAAGGTCTTTGTTTCAGGCGTCATTCATTCTATTGTCACTCTATTTACAAACTATTTGTCGCCACACTTTTCTGTCCTGGCATACTACTCTAGCTTCCTTCACGTCCATGCAATTTTTCATGCAGGCTTTTGTGTTTCTATGGCTTCTTATGTCTCTTCGGATTAATGTCTCATTTACACATTCTAACCATTCTTTCGGCGGTCTACTTCTGGGCATTCTGCCATTAACTTTACCTTTATACACTTGTTTGGTCAGTCGTTCATCTTTCATTCTTTCAACATGTCCGTTTCGGACTTTGTCCATCAATGTTTTTCCGCATGTTGTGCGAAGAGGTTTCATGCCAATCGCGTTAATTTTACTCCTGTCCTTCTCTTGACAGGTCCATGTCTCGCTACCGTATAGTACAGTCGGTACGAATATAGAATTATGTATGGCCATTTTAGCTTTTTTTGATATGTTTTTATTTGTTAGGATGGACCCTGCTCTACCGATAACCTGCTTACCCTTATTTATGCGCCTATCTAACTCCCCATCTATTTTTCCGTCGCTTGTGAATAGACTACCCAGATATACGTACTTGTCAACTTGGTCTAATCTCTCATCATTTAGGACAATGTTGCACATTGTTTTCCCAGTTTTTCCTTCAAACACCATGATTTTTGTTTTATTTACGTTAATTTTAAGGTCCATGTTCTTCATGTTTGTAATAAGTTTATTCAACATTCTTTGCAAGTCCTCGATTGATTCTGCCAGAATAATCTTGTCGTCTGTGAAAGCTAACCCACGTACCTTCACTGTTTCGAGATCTACACCTTCTTCGTCGAAGAGGGCCATTCTTAGACACTTATCCATAAATATGATAAATAGCCATGAGGACATAGCGCATCCTTGTTTCACGCCTTGCATAATATCGAACCAGTCAGTCAGTTTCCCATTTACTCTTACACTCGCTTTACTACCTGTATATATTGATTTTATTGCTTGTAGGAGCCATCCATTGACTCCGTACTCTTTAAGGACTTCCCAAAGTTTACTTCTATTTACCTTGTCAAATGCTTTTTCTAGGTCAATAAATGCACAGAAAACTTTCTTTCCTACTCTCAAACATGCTTCTTATTAATTCATTATTTTCCTACTAAGGTCGTTAAGGGCAACCCATGTAAAAATTGCGATCGGTATTGGAAAGGGCCTGACTAATTCTATAACGCTGTTTTAACCGAGTTCTATCTAGAAATTCTAACCAGTTCCTGAAAGGAATCACCTTCCAACGCCCGTCTACAGGATAAAGTTTTGGAAAGGGATTACGTTCGATTAATTTAAAACTCACTACACCGATGTATTTGGCTCGCTAATTAGGAATATGATAGTGCAAATACACGGAAAAAATTTATCCGTAAAAAAGTCACGAACTAGTAGCTAGGTCTCGGATATGAGAAAAATTCATGGGATATTTATGTATTTTCGTAAATAACCTACGAACTTTGAGAAAGATTGATGAACTCGATGTGAAAATTCTAAAACGGTTCATCACTTTTTTTTACGTGAATAATTACAAAAATATTACGAGTGATTGGGAAAAGATTCTCAGAGCACTCACGAGCTTGCCTGACAAATCTAGGAACTCGAAACTTAGTCTCCCTGTACGTGGCCCACGCACACACGCGCGGTGCGTGTGTACGCTCGTATGTGTGCCTCGAGCTCGTCGGATGAGTGGCTAGAAGTTTTATAATACCTATTTTGTTTGGCCTCGATGGCTGCGCGTGTTTACGCACTCCTGGTTTATGTGTTTAGAAACTGGTGAGTCAGCAGTCTTGAGGGTTCGAATCTTCTGAGTTGCGAATTTATAAATTAATATAAAATTAAATCGCACAAATAAAATTTTTCCTCTTTTTATTTCAGTCTGAAATTTTCAGGAACTGTTCGTAGGAAATTCGAACTGTTCGTAAGAAACTTCGAAATTTATCCATATATTTCTCATAGAAATAAGGATTTAATGTTTCATTTTTTTATCTCGTATCCGAGACCTAGCTACAAGTTCGTGACTTCTTCACGGATAAATTTTTTCCGTGTATATAACTTGATATACAAACTTTGAATTGCGAGTATCGCTTCAGGATCCAAAGCCGGTCTGGTCAGTTGGTTGCGCGTCCTGTTCGATTTAACTCCCTTGACGCTGTATTTTATGAGCTCTTCCTCTCCAAAATAGAAGAGGCATAATTTCGTGATTACCATGGTGAACTTCCCTTGGCTCATGGCGCAGATATAATTTCTTCGTTCCAAATGCTTGCCGTGCCCTATATGTACCTGGAAAATGAAAAAATTTCTCATGTAATGTAACATATATAAATTTATATTTTGTTAATTTTACTTAATATTTTACTGACAAAAATTACCAATACTTACAATATTTTCGCTCACTCTTGCTCCAACATCTCCTGCATCCATAATGTCTTCTTGTCTCAGCTCCTTTGGCTCCACATTCTTGACATTCCCAGATGGTTCAGGGTCGGCCACAATCTGAATGTTTGATGTCATTATTTCAGATGCAGTAATTATCTGTAACATAAAATTTTAATTATTGGAAAAGATCCTTCCTTTCTAATATTCGTAGTGTTATATGAGAAGATTGTACATACGGGTTTCTGGTTGCGAAAAGTTGAAACTTTTCTGACATTCGAAGTGCTAGCTTTGCCTGCTTCACCTTCAACACCATTGGCATCAATTTTTGCCCTTTTTGTAACCTGCAGGATAAAAAAAGGAATGAACAACCTTAATCAATAGAAATGGTTGTTGACGTTGGACATGATATGAGGCTTAAGGGGACACGTCTGCCTTACTTACCGGTTTTGAGTACTTCTCATCTATTTCCTCTATTCGTCTTTTTAGAAGTTTTTTCAGTGCATTCGTCGATGCTTCATTTTCCTGTAACTTCTTCTGCGATTCAGCATCGCTCTCTGACGTCTCATCAGAAGAGCTAATTTCTGAAGCACTCTTGATGAATCGGGAAGGCGGAATCACCATTCTTGATGACTCGAGTGCTGTGCCTGCTTCCTCTGGAGTGCCTGAAAAAATAATGAATGAATATTGATAATCAAACCATACCATTAAACAAATTTCTATTATAAATTTGAGATCAATTACCATGAATAGAAATTATTAGTGCCTGGCAGACTTCTTTGACCATCCCGCAATAAATATTGTACGTTTGCCTCGCATCGTGTGGGATTGTCAGATTTCGGACATAACTGGCGCACACTATGTCCTTCTTCTCATGTCTCCTGCAATCTTTGAAGAAATGAGCGACAAGGTACTTCGCTGAAAAATATTGAAAAATAAATGTTTCATAAAGAATTCAAAATCTTCAAAATCGAGCCGGAGTATTTCTTACTGGATAATTAAATGATTCTAATATTTTTATCGTCTTCTAGGGTCATCAAGATAGCACCTCCACAATAGAAATTCCCACATTTTTTTGTATCAAAATTTTGGGTTTTTTTTCGGCTGTATTGCCGATTTTTGGGCTCCACTACTTTTTTTGAAAATTCAAATTTTGTGTGAAGGTGCTGGCTTGAATCAAGCCAGCACCTCCACTATATAACAATTTGAAAAAATTAAAAATCAAACACGACAGAATTTTGGGCTCTCAAACGCACCAACAACCAATTTCCAAAAACAACACCTAGCGGAAATAAAATTATCCCCTATAGAAAAACACAAACTAGGAAGAAACAAAGTAGACCACAATTTCGGGCTTATTTTTGGGCTCTCAAATTCACAGACAAAAAATTCAAAAAACCACCCCCTATGAGCAAAAAAACCACCCCATTGTCAAAAATTAAATCTGAAAAAAATAAAGTGCGTCGTGATTTTTGTCTTATATTGGGCTCTCCAATGCACAAAACAAAATGGTCAAAAACCACCCCATGTACAAAAAACATCCCCCAAGTAAATAATCAAACATGGAAAAAACGAAAAAAAAGCTGTGTTGAGATTTTGAGAAGCCCAAAAATCAGATACTCTATTCACACTGCGAAATTCTAAAAAAGATCATTTTTTGACAAAGTCATATCTGCTTGATGTCAAGGGGGTTGATTTTGAAGGTGAAGGGTTGGAGCCCAAAAATCGGTGTTGGTATTTGTGAATAGCCCAAAAGTCAGAGACTCTATTTACACTGTGACATTATAAAAAAGATCATTTTTTGACAAAGTCATATATGCTGGGTGCCAAGCGGGTTGATATTGACGTTAAGGGTTGGAGCCCAAAAATCGGTGTTGGTATTTTTGGATAGCCCAAAAGTCAGAAACTCCATTTACACTGTGAAATTATGAAACAGATCATTTTTTGAACAAGTCATATCTGCTGAGTGCCAAGGGGGTTGATTTTGACGTTAAGGGTTGGAGCCCAAAAATCATTGTTGTTATTTTTGAAGAGCTTAAGAATCAGAAACTCTATTTACACTGTGAAATTATGAAAAAGATCATTTCTTGACAAAGTCATATATGCTGGGTGCCAAGGGGATTGATTTTGACGTTAAGGGTTGGAGCCCAAAAATCATTGTTATTATTTTTGAAGAGCTTAAGAATCAGAAACTCTATTTACAACTGTGAAATTATGAAAAAGATCATTTCTTGACAAAGTCATATATGCTGGGTGCCAAGGCGGTTGATTTTGACGTCAAGGGTTCTACCCCAAAATATGACTTTGTCAAAAAATGATCTTTTTCATAATTTCACAGTATAAATAGAGTCTCTGATGTTTGGGCTCTTCAAAAATACCAACACTGATTTTTGGGCTACAACCCTTAACGTCAAAGTCAACCGCCTTGACACCAAGCAGATATGAGATATCCAGTCAACGAAGCTCTGAAATAACATGTTTAAGGCTGCATCAGAAATGGATGCATTCTTGCATACACCTGAAATAAATAAATAAATGTGAAATAAATTTTCAGTTACAGTGCTTTTCTCTCGCCGAAAAAATACATATATACAATATAATACAATACAATAATAGAATACATTTTGATAAGTGTAAAATTTCAAGAAAAAAGTGCAACGCCATCCTTCTCGCTTGTTATAGTCCACTCAACGAAGCTCTGAAATAACATTTTTAAGGTTGCATCAGACATGTATGCATTTTTGCATACACCCTATTTTGAAAGGGAGAAACCCGAATCTGAAATTAATTTTTAGATACAATGCTTTTCTCTCGCCGAAAATTGATTTCCAGAAGTTTTCCACTTTTTTCGCAGGAAATA
>CAKNYM010046704.1:5362-17996 GCA_932195095.1 Andricus curvator
TCAAGTCTCCAGATATAATCATAAGTGTTCTTCTCGTCTTGGTGCCCATCCTCCTTGTCTTGGTGCCCCTTTTCATCTCTTCAAGTCTCGAGACATAAACATAAGTGTTTTCCTCGTACTGGTGTCCCTTTTCCAGCCTCAAGATCTTCAGACATAATCATAAGTGTTCTACTCGTCTTTGTGCCCCTTTTTCAGATCAACAAGCCTTCAGACATAATCATAAGTACAAAAGCATTGTAGGTAATCGTCCAACCAGGGCCTCGCGTTTACCTTGTTTGACCGATTATCTGTAACATCTCGTATCCTCACTTTTTTCTGTGAAGGCACCGAATTAAACCTAATAAATTATTTTTTGAAAACTTTTGAGTATCTTAAAATTAATTTTTCAAAAATAAAACATAAAGGACTCCGCACAAAACCAATGGAAAAAATGTCTCCGTCAAATTGGCTGAAACATTCAGAAATGATGTTCTCGGCATGCCGAACAAATGTCTCCGCGGGCACAACAAGATCCTATGATTAATTTCCGAGCTATGGGATCTAGAAGTACCAGATTTTCAGGTATTCTGACACTATGCGTAGAATGTTTTAAAGACATAGGACGTTCTCAGGACATCTTTCGTACTGACATTAGACGTCTTAAGAGCATCCCTAGGATTTCCAAAAGACATGATCCAAAAGACGTTCTTTTTCAGACTAGATTGAGCCATGAAAGAAAAATTTTTTTAAATAATTTTTTTCTGAAAAAAGATCTTCTCTTTTCGCTCCACTGGGAATCGAACCACAGAAACACTGATTTCCGGTCAGGTGCTTTCCCATTAAGCTACTACAGAGATCGAGAGAAAAGAGCGAAAAGAGAAATCATTTTTTCAGAAAAAAATGATTTAAAATCATTTTTCTTTCATAGCTCCATCTAGTCTGAAAAGACGTGAAATACTTTCTGTTATTCTCTAATGATAATACAGATTCCTTGAAAAATTTGATTTGTACCATCTAGCAAAATAATGCGTGTATTTCTGAAAAAAGTTTCTTCTCTCGATCTCTCTAGTAGCTTAATCGGAAAGCACCTGACCGGAAGTCATTAGTTCTGTGGTTCGATTCCCAGCGGAGCGAAAAGAGAAGATCTCTTTTCAGAAACAATTATTTAAAATAATCCTTAATTTTTTTGCCCACTGGGAGGATACATGCAAATCTGGTAGTTCTAGACCCCATAGCTCGGAAACTAATCATAGGATCTTGTTGTGCCCGTGGAGATTTTTTTTCGGCATGCCGAGAACATCATTTTCTGTAAGTTTCAGCCAATTTGACGGAGACATTTTTTCCATTGGTTGTGTGCAGGGTCCTTTCTGATATCCTATATATAAAGAATTCAAATCCATCATAATTTTGCTTTCCTATATGATGTTCATCAATATTCAATGTTTCTCTATAGAATTCCTGAAAATAAAACAAGAATTCAAGATTTTTTTTTTTTTTTAATTTTTCTTGCCTTGATAAGGGTGCTGTGTGAGCACCGAAACGTTGGTAAATATTGTGCATGCTTTCATATTGTGATTTGATAATAATAAAAAAAAAGACGAAAGAAAAAAAAAAGAGAAGTAAGGGGATTTGGTTGGTTGCCTTCTCCCCTCTTTTTCATTTTTGTGCAAAGAAACAAATTTTTTTGTTTTTAGGAATTGCAATAGGAGCATTTTGTGGAGTTTGTCCAAATTTGATCGTTGAATTCTTGTTTTATTTTCAGGAATTCTATACATTAACTTGATTATTGGACGTTAAATGGGATTTTAATCTAATTTAAAATTCTTAAATTTTAATGTTTCTCGTCAAGAATATTGATAAAGAATCAAAAGTTGATACATCCAGTGGACTGAAACAAAACTGAAATTTAAGAATTTTAAATTAGATTAAAATCAAATTCAAAATCCCATTTAACGTCCAATAATCAAGTTAATGTATAGAATTCTTGAAAACAAAACAAGAATTCAACGATCAAATTTGGACAAAAGTATTGAAAGAATTATATTCTCTCAATTCTTTCTGATTATCTGCAGATAAAATTTTACTTTGTTTTTGATTTGTTGAATTCTAATTGTGATATGTTGCTCAATCAATTTTTGTGGGTAATGATTAAGAAAAAGGATATTCCTAACTATATTCAAATTCTCTTTGTGAAATGAAATGTGGGATAAACCTAGAGCTCTATCAACTAAGTTTTTGATTACTGCAATTTTGTTTTGAAAAGGATGAGCCGAAAAGAAATTTAAAATTCTACCTGAATATGTACTTTTCCTATACCAATTGGTAATAATATTACCATCCTGACCTTTAATTACTTCTACGTCCAAAAAACTGATTCTATTATTGTTCTCTATTGCATGGGTGAACTGAAGTTTTGAATGAAAACTATTGAAAGCATCAAAAACTGCCTGTAACTTTGCTAGAGGAACACATAATAAGGTGTCATCAACATACCGAAAGTAAAAGGGCAAAACAAAATCCAGCTTCTTGAAAGCAAAGACCTCCAAATCTTCCATAACTATTTCTGCTAAAATAAGCGAAATGACTGAACCTATGGGAGTACCGAATTTTCGCCTATAAAAAGATCCATTGAATTTAAAATAAGTTGAGTTCATAATGAAAACTATCCCATCAATAAAATCTTTTTGACTTAATCGAGTACGTGTTTTTATATTATCCCATCTATTTAAAATTGCCTGTTTAACCAATTCAAGGGGTATACTTGGAAACATTGCAACAACATCCAAAGAAATCATTACATGGTCATTAGGAACAGTTTTTTGAATAATAATTTTTTGGAATTCCCAGCTATTTTTAATATTGTATTTGGAAGTTGTAATTGAGTCTTTAAGTATCAAATTAAAATTTTGTTCTAAAAATTTCGTGGGAGTGTTAATAGTTGAAATAACTAATCTCAAAGGATAGCCATCTTTATGAATTTTTCTCAAACCATAACATCTTGCAAGAACTGTGTCTTCGGTATTTATATCAGTCCATCTTATATCTTTTCCCAAAAGTCCTTTCTTTCTCCAATTGTCTAGAATCTTGAAAGTGTCTCTTCTTAATTGTTTCAACGGATTTTCACTCAATAATTCAAAGTTATCACGATTGGAAAGTAAATCCTCCATATCCCTAATATAATCCGATTTCTTCATACAAACTGTAATATTGCCTTTATCAGCATTCATGCAAATTATATCAGGGTTGTTTTTAAGGAAACCTTTCGTTATCTTGAAACCTTCAGAAATTTTACGATCGATACTACTAATGTGCAAACAATTTTTATGAACAAAGCTCTTCGACAAGTGTAAAACCTTGTTTCGGAAATCCTGTTGATCTAATATTGGAATTTTGTGTATACTTGATTCAACATCTTTCACTATTTCCATCATTTGTTTCGATTTACTTTTAATCACACGGTTACTAAAACCTTTACCTAATCTGAGAATATCTGTAACTGTATCAGGAATTTGAATATTTGCCAAATTTACAAACCAAGGATCCTCATCTTCTTTTTCAAAAGTCTTCTGTAAATTTAAATTTTGCTCTTGAATATTAGTTTGTTGATCAATCAAAATAGAAAGTTTGTTCTCATGTTTTTTATCATCGTTTAAAAATCTTCGATTAAGGAAAATCTGATGTTTTAAAAGATCAATGATTTTATCTTGTGGCAAACATACTTCTAATTCACTTTTGATTCTGGAAATTTTTACTTTTAAAAAATTAACATGATTTGAAACATCCTTGATCAGTAAATTCAGCATTGAGAGTTTGAAATTCTTTAAATTGTGTTCAAATTGTCTATTGCAAAAATTACTGTGAAAAGCAAAATCTCGAAATTTGTTATCCAACAAAAATATTTTTTTAGGTAAAACATCATTTCTTCGACATTCAATCAAAAACCTTTTCTGAAGGATACTGTCTCTTAATTTTTGGTTGATATCACACCATAATTTAACTTTTCTGAAGGCTTCAGGACCATATGCAACTTTGATCTGATTAAAAAACATCATTTCAAAAAAAAAAAAAAAAAAGTGTGGTTAGAAATGACCTCCAATCCAAGTCAGCTAAATTGAAATTTAAGAATTTTTTTTTCTCATTTTTCTTTCCTCTTTTTTATTTTTGTGCAAAGAAACAAATTTTTTTGTTTTTAGGAATTGCAATAGGAGCATTTTGTTGTGTTTGTCCAAATTTGATCGTTGAATTCTTGTTTTGGTTTCAAGAATTCTATACATTGAAACAAAACGTTATAAATCCATTTTAATTTTTTAAGCAAAAGTGATGATAAATGAAATGAAATAATTTTTCTAATTGGTTATTCATGCAGATGCTCTCATCAACGGGAATTTACGTTCATATCTCTTTCATCGCTCTTAGTTTTTAAGATACAACATTTGTCAACATTTTTTGATGAATTAACATAAAGGGGTTTATCATGTATGCTTCGCTTACTCCTCAGTTAGGAAATGATTTTCGAGAAGTCGCCTGAATGTTACATACGTGGATCAAGATTCAAGATTCAAGATCGTTTGACTCACAAGGATTACCTAAGGTTGTTCTAGGTATACAGTCGAGTTCAAATTACCTCATCTTTAACTTCATCGATAAAATTGACGAAAAAAGGCCAATTGATTTTTGCAAAAAAATTTAGGAGACAATCCCAGGCGTGAATAATCAAAAAATTCTTGAGGTCATAATTGTTTATTTAAATGTCTGGAATTTTGTAAATCGATCATTTTAATTGAGAAATTTTAGTTCTAATCATTTATTTATAAAAGGGTTAATCCGTATTCCAAATGATTATTTAATAATAAAGGCAACAATCCCTTTCTTAAGTTTTGGAAAAAAATGTTTCAAAAATATTTTATACGTGTCAACAATGTTATTTATTTCTTAAGAAAGTTTAAGAATCTTCTGCAAATATCAATTTAGTAAATCAGAATTTCCCAATAAGTAATTTTATTTTATGGTAACATTTATTTATGACTGTTTCCGAACATTATTTATAAAAGAGGAAATTTCAAAAATAATAATTTTCAAAATAATAATTCTGTTCAAAAATAATTACAAATTTGAATAGATTTCAAACTTTTTTTCAACAAAAATTTTAATTGATTTTTTGGTTTGAGAAATTAATTTTAAGACAATATTTAACAAGATTTTAAAACATTTCATATTCTTTCCTAAAATTTAGAAAAAGAATGTAGAAAATATTAAAGCAAAAATTTTCAATTTTGCAAGATTTCAAAAAATTTAAAAAAACAAAATGTAGATTTCTGAAGATTTCGAAATAAAATTTGGAAGCTTTTTCGAAGATTTTGAAAGCTTTTTAAATTGTAATTTTTTTTAAGATTCCTGAGAATATTTAGGAGTGATTCTTTATTATGAGAATTTTATTTTAAGGGAATATTTAAAAAGGTATTAGAACAACACAAAAGATTTTCAAAAACGAATCCGTAAGATTTAGAATTTTAGAAGATTTAAAGAGATTAAAAATATTTTAAAACTTTTAAAGATTTCTGAAAATGTATCAAATATTCTTAAATTTTTTAAAAGCGTCAAAAAGTCCAAACATCTTTTAAAATACTAAAATTTTTTCTAACATTTCTTAAAATCCTGTGAAAAAAAATTTGCTAGATACTTTTTCGACATTACTGAAATTTTCAAAAATCTTTTTGAATTTTCTCGAGAAACTTAGGAAATTTATATTTATATATAGTCGTTTTAAAATTTTTTTAATTCCAAAATAATATTTAATAAACACGTGATGAATAGAATTTTAAAGAACCTTTCAAGGAATGGAATAAGCTTTTTTAAATAACATTTTTTTTTAATTTCAAATAAAATTCTAATATGATTAAAAATTTTTTTTTCTCAATTATGATTTTGTATTATTATTGATTGTCGAAAACTGTACATATAAAAAATTCGCAATAATTTTTGAACCAAAAGCGAAAAGTGATATGTAATTTTTTTTTTAAATCACACGGGTTGACCTAATACGATACCTCACGTACTTAAAAAACAGATTTCAAAAATTCATTCTAAATTGAAAATTAATTTTTTAAACTGAAAATTTAATTATTTCATTTTTTATGGAAAATCCAACTTTTTGGTTGAAAATGTATCTTTTTTAGTGACTTTCATCATTTTAGTTGAAAATTAAACTTCTTGGTTGAAAATTCAACTATTTGGATACATTTTTTTTTCTAATTGAAAATTAATATTTAATAATTTTTTGAATAAATTAATTAAATAATTATAAATTTGAATCGAAATTAAATACTAAATTTTTAGTATTATTCAAAAATAAATTTTTATTAAAATAATTTTCCCTGTTCTACTGCTTATCGCATTTGTTTACATTATCGAGGAAAAGATTTATACTGATAAGTTAATGCGATCGTACAGAATTCGGCTGGGGATCATTTTTTTGTTTTTTGTAAAATGTATTTGATCTTGAAAAATTCTAATGAATTCTTCCTGTGCTTTTTTTAAAACTTTCTCAAAATTTTGATAGCTAATTATTTTTAAAGAAAAAATTACAATTTTAATTAATATTTTAGCTCATTTCTTATTGTTTCTTTTTAAAATTATATAGCCCCAGTTTTTTTTCAAAATAATTTTTTTATTAAAATAATAAAAATTATGAACATTTAGAAATTTATTTTAATTTATTTTCATTATTCGTTTTTTTTATGGAAAATGTATATTTTTGGGTTGAAAATTCAATTTCTTTGTAGAAAATTCCACTCTTTTGGTTGACGATTCAACTTTTTTGCTGAAAGCTTGTCTTTTCTGGTTTAATTAAAATTTTTTTTATTTCAAATTAAAATCTTTTTTGTTTGAAAATTAAAACTTAATTTCTTTCATTGAAAATTCAACTATTTGGTTGAACTACTTCGTAAAAAATTTATTTTGTTGCATGATGATTCATCTCTTTGGTAGAAAATTTAACTATTTCGATTAAAATTTTTTGTATACTGAAAAACTCAGTCAAAATTTTTTTTTTTAGTTTCAAAATTTATATCTTTCGGGTAAAAGTTTAAATTTTTTGTTGGAAATTCGTTTTCTTTTTGCTAAAAATTAATCTTTCAAACTGAAAATTGAACTATTTCATTTTTGGAATGAAAATTCATCTCTTTTTTTTAGAAATTTCACCTTTTTTAGTTAAAAATGTAACCCTTCGGTGGAAAAATTAACTTTTTTGTAAAAATTTAAAAATTTTGGATGGAAAATTCAACTGTTTTGTAAAAACTTGCCTTTTTGGCAGAAGAAGTGCAAATATTTGGTAAAAATGAATTTTTTTGTTAAAAATTCATATTTTCGTGTTGAAAATTTAACTGTTTTGTAAAAATTCGTCTTTTTGGGTAAAAATTTCGTTTAGAAATCGATTTTCTGGCTTGAAAAATCGTCTTTTTGGTTTGAAATTTGAAGTTTGGTAAAAAATTCAAATATTTGTTTGAAAATTCAATTGTTCAGTTAAAAAATTAACTTTTTTGTTATAAATAAAAAAAGTTTAAAATATAAATAAAAATTTTTCTATAGATTTATCAGTAAAATATTATCAGTTTTTTTAGGATCCTTGAGGAAACTCCAGGAAGAGCGCAAAGTCAAAAAATTTAAGTGACGTTTTCTAAATTTTCATAAAATCTGAAATTCTAAACATTTTTCAATATTCTTGGGCTCATTTTAAAGGTAAATTTCCTAAGAATCAGAGTCACTTCTCAACATAATTGTTTAATTTTTTTCTTGCATTGTGCAAGAAGTCAAAGTTGGAAAAAAAGCAGAAAAAAATATTTAAATTTTTCCAAGTGTATTCTTCCAACTTTAACTGACTTGAACTTTTTGCACCAGACAAGGAAATATTTGTACAATTATTCTGACGTAAATAAATTTACCTTTAAAATGAGTGAACATTGAAAAATGTTTTTTTTTATTTTATAATTATCAGTTTGTAATTAATTAAATAACTAATTGACCAGAAATTTAAATTTTTTTTAAAAAAGCCCAAAGAAAATTTCCTCTAGAGGCTTTCGTTTCTAAGATATAATTTTATAAACAAATTATTGAGCAAAAATTATTTTTCAAAATTTGCAATAATCAGCTAATTGAAATCCATAGTTTTTGTAAAAAATGTGAGACAAATTAATGATTGGTTAGGATTAATTAAAAAAAGGTGTGATTTGTGAATTTTTTATACAATTTTTATAAACAAATTTGCTGTTTTATTATTTTTCAAGGAACTCAGTTTTTATTAAATAAATCAACAAAAAATATAATTTGAAACGGGCATAGATTAAATAGGAATTATCTTTTAAAAACTGATTTATTAAAAATAAATAAAAATGGTAGATTTTCTATTTTTCAACTTAAATTATTTATAGCACAGTCAAATTTTAATTTTTAACAATATTTTACAGAAGAAGTTTTTTTAAGCTATTACGATGCATATAAGATGATGAAGAATTTTTTTCCGCGAAGAAAGGATGAAAATTTTCTATTTGGCAAATTAAATTATTTATAACAAAGATAAATGTTAAGTAACAACAATATTTTGCAGAATAATAATTTTTATAAGCTATTAAGATAAATATAAAATAAAATAAAATTTTTCTTTAAAAGAAGAATATAAATATTCTATTTGTTTACTTAAATTATTTATAACAATTCTAAACGTCAGGTATTGACAATATTTTTTTATATTTTTTATTTCTGAAAAACTATTTCAAGACTTATAAGATTAAAAATAATTTTACTCCGAGAAAAATTAATTAAAAATTTTTAATTGTTAACTTAAATTAATTATAACAAATATAAATAGTTTATTTTTTATGAAATTTGTAAATTAAAAAGTTAAAGCTGAAAGTTAAAAAAAAATCTAAAAAGTAAGAGAAGTAATGATATTGCTTCGAATGTATGCTAGGAATGTAATGAACTTTAATTAGAAAAAAAATCTTTCAAACCGGTTAATAAATTGAAGGCTGTAGACCTTTATGAATATTAAATTCCATATTTTCAACAGTGTGCGTGCGAGAAAACAGTGAAATTCTCAATATAAATATTTCAGGGTGGCCTTCGGAAACAAAAACAAATTTTATTTCTTTTCCCGATTTTTTTTTTGTTTTTTTCCATACAGTTTCGACTAAGTAGTTCAAACCTCTCCCTTCCATACTCTCCCTCCCCTAATTTCTCCTTATTTCCCCCACACACCCCTTCTCTCATTTCCCCCCACTTCCCCTTCTTCACTCACCTTATTTTCCCTCACTTTCTCTACTTCTTTCCCCTACTTTCCCTATCCATACTTCCCCTACACCCCTCCCCTTATTTTCCCTCACTTCCTTACTTCCACTCCCTTCATTTTCCCTCACTTCTCCTTTCTTCGCTCCACTCATTTCACCTCACTTACCGCTTCGCCCCACCCTCCTACCCAATTTCTCCATCCTCTATCACTCCCTCTCCTTGCTTTCCCAGACACTCCCTTGCCCCTAGGCAAGTCATTGCTCATTTCTAATATTTTCCCCTATTTCTCCTAATTTCCTCTCACAGCCCCTACCCTCATTTTCACGTACTTCCCCTACTCCTTTCGCATTATTTCCCTTCACTTACTTACTTTCCCTCCCTTCATTTTCCCTCACTTCTTCTACTTCCTCTCCCATCATTTACGCTTTTAGGTGACTTCTGTTTCCTTTTTCTTTCACTTTTCCTCTACCTCAATCTTGCCCTTTTACACATTCACTCTTTCATTCTCTCTTATTCGCTCCTCTAGCCACCTCCAGTTCTTCCATCCACTCCTCATTCAATCCACCCACCCCTAAAATCCTTATCACATTGTCTTGACAGCTTCCTTCATCTTCCATTCATCTCCTACATCCTTCTACATGCTCCCATGTTTCCTCTTCCCATTTACAGATTCTGCGCCTTCTGTTCTCCTTTCCCAATAGATCCCATGTCTTACCTCGTTTCCCAGTCTAAAGCTTGCTATTCTGTTCCATCTTCTCTTTCTCATCCCTTTTCTAAATACTTTTGTACTCCTTCCTTTTTCATTATCTTAAACCATTTATTATATTTTGATTCCTTAATCATCATCCATCTTTCTATTAATTGTCTTGTCCTGACTCTTTTCTCCATTTATTCATATACTCCATTCCCCTTTCTTACATCTCTGGCACTAAAAACTCCCTTCTTTCTTCTTCCCATCTTGTTAATTCTATCGCCCTTTTTCTCCTCCTTTCTACCTCCTTTAAACACCTTCTCGCTAAATCCACTCCCTTTCCCTCCTTTAGCTTTTTCTCAAACTTACATGCCTCTTTCTCATCTCGTTAATTCTATCGCTCTCCCTCGTCCTTCTTCTACCTCCTTCGAACACTTTCTCGCTAACTCCAATCCCTTTCCTTCCTTTAGCTTCTTCTCAAACTTCCATGCCTTTTTCTCATCTCGTGAATTCTATCGCCCTCCCTCTCTTCTCTCCTACCTCCTTTAAACACTTTCTCGCTAACTCCCCTCCCTTTCCTTCCCTTTCCCTTCCTTAGCTTCTTCTTAAACTTCCAAACCTCTTTCTCATCTTGTTAATTCTCTCGCCCTCCCTCTCCTCTCTTCTACCTCCTTTAAACACTTTCTCGCTAACTCCAATCCCTTTCCCTCCTTTAGCTTTTTCTCAAACTTCTATGCCTCTTTCTCATCTCGTTAATTCTATCGCCCTCCCTCTCCTCTACCTCCTTTAAACACTTTTTCCCTAACTCTCCTCCCTTTCTCTCCCTTAGCTTCTTCTTAAACTTCCATGCCCTCTTTCCCGCACTAGTACTTAACTTATTCCTCATTATCTCTTTCCTTTCCTTCCTTTCCAATATCTCTGCTCCCTATCTTAATACCGGCCATATCAGCATATCAAATAACCACATTCTCCTTCTCCAATCTTTTTTTAACCTTATTTTTCCTATATCTCATATCTGTTTCATTACTCCTACCACTTTTTTTATTCTTTCTCTTACATAACCTCTATGATCTCCATTTGTTTTCTAGGTGTATCCCAAATATTTAAACTCCTTTCCTTCTTACTTCACTCCCTTCCACCTTCCAGTCTATTCTTTCTTCTCTTCCCCTTCCTCCTCTAAACCTCATTATCGAGGTCTTTTCTACATTTAAATTCAACTTTTTTGAATCTAAGTATTTTTCCAATCCTGCAATAAAATTAGAGTATGCCAGTCTATATATCTTTTCATTTTCCATCCTAACTCCTCCCCATCCTTGTCCCTTCATTTCTTCTTC
The DNA here is from genome assembly GCA_932195095.1 of Andricus curvator. Lineage (NCBI taxonomy): Eukaryota > Metazoa > Arthropoda > Insecta > Hymenoptera > Cynipidae > Andricus > Andricus curvator. The sequence continues at coordinate 16,649 of CAKNYM010046704.1, forward strand.
TATGAGATTAACATATTGAATAAAAGTGGACTTAGGAGACAAGCTTGTCTTACTCCTATCACCAACTAGAAACTATCTCGTACTTGCTCTGCTACCTTTAGTCTGCTTTTTGTCTCTCTAAAAATTTCCTATACTCTCCTTATCCTAGCAAATTCCTTCCCTAAACCCTGTGTAATACGGTGGCTCTATCTTTTTTCTCAACTTCCTTCTTGAACCTCTCCGATAAAACAGTTACGTATATTTTATACAATTTTGGCATTAGCGACACTCCCCTATAATCTTTAACCTCCTCCCCTTTGCTTTTCTTCACCATGTGTAACACTAGCCCCTCTTTCCATAACTCTGGCCACTCGTCTCCTCTCCATACTCTGTTACACATTATCCATGCCCATTCCTTTAGTTTAGTTCTCCTCTTCCACTTGTAATCCACTTGCAATACGGAAAAATCCACTTGTAATCCAGAGTAATCCAGTTCTAATGAGGAGTAATCCCGAGTAATCCACTCGTAATCCAGAAAATTCGGAGTAATTCAAGTAATCCAAGTAATTCACTTGCAATGCAGAGTAATCCATGTATAATTCAGGTTAATCCAAGTAATCCACTTGTCATGCAGGGTAATCCACGTATAATTCAGGGTAACCTACTTGAAATCCAGATAATTCGAAGTAATTTAGGTAATCCGAATAATAAAGTTGTAATCTAGAGTAATCCAATTCTAATCTGGAGTAATACAGAGTAATCCCTCGAGTAATCCACTTATAATCCAGATAATTCAGAGTAATTAAGGTAATCCAAGTAATCGGAAGTAATCCACATATAATTCAAGGTAATCCACTTGTAATCCAGGTCATTCAAAGCAAATAAGTTAATCCTGATAATTAACTTGTAATCCAGGTAATTTGAAGTAATTCAGGTAATCCAAGTAATAAACTTGTAATCTAGAGTAAACCAGTTCTAGGGCGAATTAATGCGGAGTAATTCATTTGTAATCCAGGTAATTCAAATCAACTCAGGTAATCCAAGTAATTAACTTGTAATCCAGATAATTTGGAGTAATTGAGGTAATCCAAGTAATCGAGAGTAATCGATTTATAATCCAGGTTAAATCACTTGTAATCCAGGTAATCAGAAGTAATTCAGGTAATCCAAAGTAATAAACTTGTAATCTAGAGTTATCCAGTTCTAAAGCGGATTAATGTGGAGTAATCGATTTGTAATCCAAGTAATTCAAAGAAAATCAGGTAATCCGGGTAATTAGCTTGTAATCCAGATAATTTGGAGTAATTAAGGTAATCCAAGTAATCCAGAATAATCCATTTATAATCCAGGGTAAGCCACTTGTAATCCA